>JAOUZG010021685.1:30188-76333 GCA_026289955.1 Argiope argentata
GAATATCTGAGTAAAAAATATTATCTGATTCGATGTCAAACGTGACACATTCGATGGCTTGAACATAGTTCTCAGCCGTAGGGGGAAAGGACTCGACCACCTCTCTAGTTCTTGAACATTTAAGGGTTGACTGTATCAAGTACTGATATTTATCTTCATTCCACATATCAGGATCTGAATCTATTTTTTTAAATAATCCCCAGAAAGATAACCAATCCTTTAGATTCCCATCAAATTTTTGTAATTCAATCTTAGGCAACTTAAAATTTCTTTTTTCATTAATTGAATGTGCATCAATTTCGCTGTCAGATTTATTTATGCAGCGTTCTAGTTTCGTTTTAAAATATATGAATTTATCTTCATAAGATTCGGAACTTTCGATTTCATCACATATACTTTCTTCGGAACATGAAACATCCTTCTTTATTAAATCAAGTATATCGTTATCTAGGTTTTGAATTTTCAAATATTTCTCTGTTAACTGATTTAGTTTTCTAACATACAAATCAGAATCATCTGCTTTCGTTTTCAAAAATAATTCCAATTTTTCAGTAAATTTAGTAAAGCAGTCACGATAAGAGCCTCTCAGTTTAATTAATGTTTCCATTTTGATGTTAATATATTAATCAAATGCTAGTAACACTGTAAATATATTCAATACCACATACACTTTTACTTTCAATAATAAAATGTAATATTCAATTCAAGAAATTCTATTCATAAAAAATGCACAATTCAAAAAATGTAAACATTGAGATGTATTCTAGTTCTTAAATTAATAAACTTTCCAAATAAAAATCTTCTCAAAAAGAATACTTAATTTCCAAATAGAATATAATCAATTCTTAAATGAACATTCAGTTAAATTCAGAATCAGAATAAATTTTATATATATGTACATGGTTATCGAAATTGAGAACAAATTTAACCATTCTAAATCTTTATTAAATCCTGTATTCTTTAAAATAGTATCATATTACTCTAATCCAAATTATAAAAAATATAATCAATTCAACTTCATCTTTAGAGCAATTTCTTAAATAGTATTCGTTTTTAAAACACTCTCTTCTATTTTAGTAATGTTCGCTTACTGTTTCCAAAGTAGATACAGATATTCTCATTAGATATTAAAATATTCAAATCAATTTCTTATTATATATTTCAAATATTGTTAATGAGCCATTGAATATTTAAACAGCAAGAGTTCAAACTAAATCCTTTTCTCAGTTATCAAAACATATTGTGACTCAATTCCAGCGTCCCTGTTCGGGCGCCAAATTATGTAGCAATCGGAAAATTGATGAGCAATGAAAATTTAAATGCATTACTCACCTCGCCGGCGATCGCTCTTTCCGCGCCGAAATGAAGTCACATCGAACGTGTTGACACAATCAGACTAAAACATTGAAGAGAGCCTATCTAAAAAATACTTTTACGTTTAATTAGTTTAAATATTTACATAATTATATACAGGATTATTATTGATACATATGCGATGGAGTTTTTCACCACACATCGTCCCAAAGTTTTTCGAAGCCGAAAAGTTCCGGTTTCATTCTCAAGAATTCCAGGAGTTTACTTGTCTCAGTAGAAGTGGAAGTGCTTTTCGTGACAGGAGAGTAGTTTTTTCAATCACAGTAAAAGAATACGTGTATCATAGGCGAGTACACGACAAGGTGTCTGCGACAGGATTGTGATTTGAAATCAACGATTCGAAAGAGAAGTGAATTATTTTGACGATAAATTGTTTGTTATTAGAAATTCATCGATATTTTGATGTAAGAATAACTGTTTTAGAAAAATAATGGAAGCTTTAAAGCTTAAACGGAAAACTGTTAGATCTTGTTGAAATGTCTAAATCATTTAATGGTGGACGAAGTCGAACGAAAATGGGGTGGCCGCAGTTTTGGAAGATATGATGACAATAGGCGTGGCAACTCCTAAGGAAGAGGAAGCCGCGGAGGTGGAAACAGATGACGCGAAAGAATCTCGATTGGAAAGTTTGATGAAATTCTTGAAGAATTAAGTTGAAAATGAAGACGGGATAGCCCTTGCTATGCAAGGCTTCTCTTTAAAGGAAAGTCACAAGAATATCAAACTTAAAAGAGACTTTCCGACAGCTGCGGGTCTTTTTACAGGAAATCAAAAATCTATTTTGAAGTTTGTATTTTGTGACAAGAACAATCACGAATCCAGAGAATGTCATACTGCATGAAATTTGGATTTTAAAGAAAAAATGCAGCGATTGAAGAAACGAGGTTATTGTTTCAGATGTTTTAGTAATGAACATGTGTCAAAGCGATGCAGGGTTCAAGTGCATTGCAGGAACTGCAGTCAAAGACATCATGCTGTGATGTGTCCTGATAGAAAGACCATTGAGTCTTCTAACACTCAAGAAGCAGCGGACAGTTAAATCAATTCTGGACAGTTCAACACATTGACCAATCCCACATGTTTCGACTAGGTTTTTCTACAAACCCTAGTCATGATTCTACGGGGAGAAAACAGGATTTTGCTGTGAGGGCTCTTATAGACACGAGGAGTCAGAAATCTTATATTACGAAAGAAGCTGCTAAGAAAAATGAAGTATCCTGCATTGAAAGAGACTACTCTTATTCATACTTTGTTTGGAGGGGTTCAAAACCACAGAAACATTCAGAATATAAGATTTTTGTAAGTGATTTTAAAAAGAATTATCATTGCACTTTTAACGCATTTGATCAAGAGAAAATATGTGCCGAAATTTGCCAGATAACCTCCGGATTCTGGTCAAAGCAACTAGAGGATAACAGAATTCATCTAATGGATCAAGAATGTTTATCATCTTGTTCTTCATCCACAATCCATTTGCTAATTGGTGCTGATATAGCAGGAAAATTGATGACTGGAAAAATCCTCAATTTAACTTGCGGATTAACTGCTATTGAGACTTTGCTTGGTTGGATACTTATGGGAAAAGTACCAAGCACTTCAGATTCTATAAGCATGACAGTGACAAACTTATAAAAGAATGTGACTTATGGAAGTTAGAACCCATAAGAATTACTGATCCTGCTGAATCTAAAAAGAAGAATGAAATGTATCAAGATACTTTAGAGTATTTTCGAAACACTCTGACAATTAATGAGGAAGGAAGGTATGAAGTCGCCTTACCTTGGATGTTAGAATCCTCCCTGCTCGCTGACAACAGACAAATGGCTGAGAAACGACTTTCATCTGTTTATAAAAAAACTTGTAGAATCCGAGAAGGTTGGAATATATGCAGATGTCTTTAAAAAATGGATTGCTGACAGTGTTATTGAAGAAATAGAAGATAAAAAAGAATTAATGTACACTATCTCCCACACAGGCCTGTATTTAAAGAGAACAGCAGTACTGCAAAAGTGAGGCCAGTTTTCGATGCATCCGCACGTATAAAGGGTGTACCCTCCTGAATACCTGCTTAGAAAGTGGTCCTAATTTGATTGAGCTTGTTCCTTCCCTACTAAATCGTTTCCGAAAATTTCCTGTTGGAATAACATCAGACATTGAGAAAGCATTTCTTCAGATCGGAATCAGGGAGAGCACAGGAATTACCTGCGATTTTTATGGAAAACCGAAGACAATGGAATGAAAATCTAGACATCGTAGAGTTGTGTTTGGTGTCACCTGCAGATCATTTCTTTAAGTGGCAATTTTGAATTATCTGGAAAAAGCCCTGATAAGCTTTTAAATACTGCCAAAATTTTGAAGAATTCATTTTATGTGGATAATTGTGTTTGCAGTTTGAAGAATACAGATGAAGCTAATAAATTGTTGAATCTCAAGCATTGATGTCTTTAGGAAAATTCAATCTACGAGGCTGGCAGTCAAATTCTTCATGAGAAATTATCGATCAACCCGACAAACACCAAACTATACCTTTATTGGGCCTAAACTGGAACCTAAAGCAAGATACATCATAAACTGTCCGAAAGATGAAAACCTGGCTCTTACTAAAAGAAGTCTGCTTTCTTTGACTCAGAGTATATTAGACCCTTTAGGTATATATTCTCCCGTAACCATCATTCCAAAGTTTATACTTCAAGAATCCTGGAATCTTGGTCTTAAATGGGATGATGCCCTGCCTGAAGGCCAATCAAAACGATTTTGAAAATGGCTGAAGGGTATAAAGAATCTTTCAGAGGTCATAATACCTCAGTGGATGAAACTAAGTAAAGGTGATGAAGAAACCGCTAGTCTTCATGTCTTCTGTGATGCAAGTGCTAAAGCGTATGCCGCCTGCATTTTCCTAAGAAAGAAGGTTCGTGATGAAGAGTTTGTTAGTTTTGTTCAGTCTCGAGCTAGAGTCTCGCCTTTAAAGAAGTTAACAATACCAGGTCTTGAACTGCTGGCGTGTTGTATTGATGCTAGGTTGAGTGCAAGAATTACAGAAGATCTAAAAATACCAAATCTAAAGATATTTTATTGGAGCGATTCATTGACAGCACTTACCTGGATAAAAAGAAATGCGCCCTGGGGAACATTTGTGTGGAACCGAGTCCAAGAAATACGCACCATTACAAATGGTGAAAATTGGAGACATATTCCCGGAACACAAAATCCGGCAGACCTTCCCAGCAGAGGTTGTTCAGCTGAGCAATTTTTTAAATTTAAAATGGCGGAAGGGACCCATGTGGCTTTATGAAAATGAAGAAGGTAAAAAGAATGGAATCATTTAGAATTTCATACCACCCTCATCTCCATGGTGGGGAGGATGGTGGGATCGCCTCATTGCCTTAGTAAAAGAACTTCTGAAGAAATTTCTAGGCCAAGCATGCCTGAATTACGAAGAATTGAATACGATTCTTTGCGACTGCTAAGACATCGTAAATTCACGACCTCTTACCTATGTTTCTGAACACGATGATTTGGAACCTATAACACCATCGTCATTCCTCAGAGAGAGGAGAGAAAATGGAATTTCAGATCATGACCACTTGGGATTATCTTCCCAGTATCTTCGCAAGCGAGGAGCTGTATAGGTGTAAACTTCAAGAAGATCTTAGAGGCCAATTCCGACTGGAATATTTGGGGCAGTTGAGGCAACAAACCAAGAAAATGATGAAAACTTACGATTTCAAGGTGGGAGAAGTGGTTATTGTCGAAGTACCCAATCAAAAACATCTGTATTGGTCTCTGGGAAAAATAACACAAATATTCCCTTGTAAAGATGGCTCAGTTCGCCTTGTGAAAGTAAAAAACGAAGAACGACGAATTTCTGAGACGTCTCTATGTCCTTGAGGTTCAAACGCCTTCAGTAGAGAACCTATCAGAAAAGAGAGCATATGAAATTGAAGAGGAGAAAGCAGAGGCTGTACAACAGCAATATGTGGAGTATCTTGAGAAGCTGCCAGAATCGGACAAAACTTCTCTGCCAAATCTAAATACCATGATAACCCGTTTCGGCCGTAAGATTCAAGCTCCCAAAAGACTGGACTTGTGAACTTTTCGTTTTGAATTAAAGAATATTTTGAGTTTTCTTGAAAAGAAAAACCCAAAAGGTGGGAGTGTCACGTGAATCCGCGATCTTTGAATAAGCCAGTAACAACTCAACTCGGTTTTGAAATTAAGATTTTTCGGAAATGTGAGAAGCGTTAAAAACAACAGCAAAAAAGGATTCAAATTTGGCTCATATCGTAAATGCAGTCACTTAAATTTAATTTGTATATAGAATAATTTGTCTTGTCGTAGAAATAAATGTTATGCTTGTTTTCAAAGAGAGTAGTGTTTTTCAATCACTGTAAAAGAATACGTGTATCATAGGCGAGTACACGACAACCATAACGGTGTCGTTCAATGATGTTCTCTTTGGCCTCGGGTACTTGGAGCTCTCCATATGAAAGTCCTCGAGAACCAGCCTGCAAATTAAACTTGGACATCACACAAGCCCAGTGTTGTGGTGTCCATAATGCATGCTCTCTCCTCCAAGCTAACCGCAGGAGACAGTTTGCAGTAAGTCGAACACATCTGACAGATGTGCTAATATGTATACCCACCTGCCCTAATCGTCAGCACACAGTCATCTTTGAAACTATCGTGCAAGTGGTGATGAGAGCTTACGAGCAGTTGTGAATTTCCGCACAGGTGAGGGAGGTTGTCGCCCCTTGACTTGAGATTTGGGAGGCCTTAAAATCTATATCGTAAATCTGCAATATATTTTTTTCTTTGCAGATTTCTTTTATTCATAAAAAAGAAGAAACTAAATTAAAAGGAAAAGATTAAACCAAACATAGATCGAAAGAGCTATGAATGAAAAAACTAAAAATAATTAATTTTAAAAGTAGTGATATTCAAGAAATTTCTAAAACAAAAATTTATGAAATCATGAAAAAACCTCCGAAATATTAAAAACATTTGTTCCGAATAAATTGCAAAATAGAAAAATCATATGATTTGAGTATTTTTATTAACTGAGAAAGATATGGCATACCGGAACGAGAAGTGGTTTTCTCTTTCCTCTGTGTTGTCGTTTGTCCTTTATAATGGTCTTCGCAAGCCCTTTCATCCGGCAATTTTTGTCATGCTAATCGTTCCAACGCCATTTCTGGTATTTTAATACTCTAATCAATTTGCGCAAGAAAAAATTGGGTGTACTTGCAATCTGGAAGAGTCTTGTAATTTGATAAGGCCTCCAAATGTGTGAAAAAGTGTGTTAAAATATGCCGGCCTCCTACATTTATGTCCGAGAAAATGAGGCGTTTTTATATCGCTCTGCCTCTTCAACTTCCACTGGACAAATATCTCAAGGTTTCAGACAGGGATAAGAAAAAAGATCAAGAAAAAAAATTTGAAGAATACGAACCAAGATTTAGGAACAAAAATTTAAACGATAAATTCAAAGGCGATACGAATCGTTGAAAAATAGCTGAAACCAAAACTAGTTTGAAAGAGGTAAGAAATCTTGTTATTTCACTCAGATTAGTGGTATGAATTATTTTCTCATAAAAATATGATTTTTTTGCAATTATTTCTGATAAATATATCAAACATAAATTGGTAATAAATGTTCAGTATAAAATAGTAAAGTAAATTCAATGAATTTGAATATCATGAACATTTTAATTATGAATCTCAATCCATTCTGAATGGAACATCGAAGTAGTTAAAAATATACACATCGAGATAATTTCTTGTACACACCTCAAAACAATTAGGGGAGTAATAAAAAAAATCAAGAAAACCGTGTGAGACAGCCACGTATTGGCATAAAATGGGTAGTACACGCGTATCCATGCACAATATAGTGAAAAAAAAGGAAACAATGTGGAATTAAGCTTTGAAAATATGGAAAAAACATGAAAAGATGATTTAGGGCAACAATTTGGTTACATGTAAACGATAAAAAAAGGCTCTGAATAGACATGATGCATGAGTTTTAATAGGGCGTGTGGTCTCCTCGAACAGCTAAGACTGCTGCACACCTGTTTGCCATGGATGCGATGATGTTATCGATCAGACTTTGGGGAATACTGTTCCATTCCTCAAGAAGTGCAATCTCCAAGTCTGGGACAGTCACAGGCGGCCATAGCAGGGCAGCAATGCTTCGTTCGAGCATGTACCAAACATGCTCGATTGGATTCAGGTCAGGAGAGCACGCTGGTCATTCCATACGCTGTATTGTGTCAGCTTCGAGCAAGCATCAACCGCATAGAGCTGGTCGGGCATTATCATCCTGGAAAATAAAGGAATCGCCAATGGCTCCTGCGTAAGGGATGACATGAGATCGCAGTATCTCTTCTGCATACCTGCGGCCCGTCAAAGTGCCATTTCGAATGATATGCAGGTCCGTACGTCCACCAATGCTGATTCCACCCCATACCATCCAATCAGCTCGTCTGTATTGTCACCTTTCACGAATGAATGCGGGGTTATTTCAAGTGCCCCTCTCCCGCCATTCCAGAACACGTCGAGTGTCACACTCCAGACTGAATCGGGACTCGTCGGTAAACAGCATTTGACTCCAATCATGTTGCTGCCAATCTCAATGTTCAGCAGCCCATCTTCTTCGGGCCGCACGGGGGCGTGAGGTCAACGAAATGCAGACCATTGGCCTACGTGCATAGAGCCCTCCCCCATGAAGCCTATTACGTACTGTTTGGCTGGACACCCTTCGTCCTGTTGCCAAGAACAACTGTCTTTGCAGCTGAGTAGCATTCTCTGTTCTGTTTCGATGGGCTGTTAACCGTATATACCGGTCATTAGTTGCTGTAGTGGCGCGTAGCCGACCTTGCCTTGGTCAATGTCTAACATTTCCTGTTTCTTGGAATCGATTCCACAGCCTTGCAACTACACTTCTGGCGACTCCAACAGCGTACGCGACACTTCGTTGTGTTCGGCCTGATTCCAGTCGGTCTATGACACGCCATGCCATGGATTCCGGTAAATTGCGTTGTTCAGACATTCTCATAAGCTTGTCTCAAAAACAGAAAGACTGCGCTGTCAAATTTCACTGTTACGGCAATAAAACAGGCGTTTCTGAAACATCCCGATTTCTGGCCTTATCTCCTTTTTCTGGTTTTTGACGTCATGAACTTTGATTTGCATATAAAGTTTTCTTCTTCCGTTTCCTGGCAGGCTGTAATTTATGGATGATTCATTTTATGTTACTTATTGGTAGACATCTTTGCGTAATTCTGTTAAAACTATGTGTTCCCCTAATTGTTTTGAGAAGTGTATAATATAATGATTTTAACAGTCAGAAATAAAAAAAAATTACTATTTGCTCACGAGTATAAAAAAATATTGCGATTTTGGTAAAAATCGGAGAAATATTCATTCATTAATTGTACATTTGATATATATTAACTCTTTCTTGTTAAATTCCATGAATCTTTTTAAACGATTATTTTAATAATAAACTTAATAAACAGAGCAGAGCTGATTGTTAATTTGACAATAATGAGCTTGCATTGGCATGAAATGCTGTGTATTGCAAATTATATCATTTGAAACTTTATAAATAAAAGTTTTATCAGCTTATCCTAAATTTTATGTCTTGAAATGTTTGACCTTTGTTAAATTTATAACTATAACTCAGATTTTTCGGTGTTAAATCGATCACGGGGAAGACGCGCTACCCTTATGCCAGGACTTCGGCACAAATAAAGTAATAGTCTATAATTTTTGATTGAATGAATAATAGGGCACTTTTATTTCACCTTACCCTAATTTTTTTTACGAAAAATAACAGATTTATTTTTAAATTTGACGTTATATGCTTTGTTTAAATAAGATTTATGTTTATTAAGTATACTTATTTCGGGTTGGAATTAGGATAAATATTTTTGAATTCTTTTCAAAAAGTGAGCAACCTTTAGAAAATATCCCGCACACCACTTCTTAAGCGCCAGTTGCGCAACAAATTCGCACGAATCTTTAAAAGAGGGCGATTTATGAGAAATTTCTAGCTCCCAATAAACTGATAAAAACTCAAAGAGTTGATTGGTTTTCATCTTATTTGTTGGTGCATTATAAGGAAGATTCCATCCAAAGAATTTTATAAAATGGCTCTGAATTCTCTTAAACGGGTGCATTGTGTTAGCTATTTTTGTCTCTTCTGAGACTGAAAACAAACGAAATATTTTAGCTGTCTGCAACTCTTTACAGCCTATTAGAAGAAATAAAAATTAATCGTATCTCTCAAGAACTGCTTATCACCATAGAGCTGGTATAACTCGAGTATGACGATTACTATGCTTTTTCTATATTAACTATAAGAAAAAGTTTAAAAAAAATGGCTTTGTTTTTGTAAAGAAGGCGATGGTACAGAAAGGGTTGGAAATGTCTGTGATATACTATTGCACGTGGCTCATAATTTTGTTTTTATATGTAGTCTTTTGAATAGTTACAGATGGCCCTGTTATAGGAAATTTACAGACAGTCATTTTATAGTTTCACCCATTTTATAGAATAGATAGTACTTTTGAATAGTTTTCTAACATATAAGAGAACTTTCAGTCAAATGGATAATTTTTCCCAACTGCATCTCATATCAGAGTTCTATTGATCCTTAGTTTGATTCGTTGGTATCACTAATAGGTATAAAAAACAATTTTTTAAAATCTATTCCTATTTATGTAGTTAGGAAATTTTTTATTTTAACTACTTCTTATTAAATAATTACAATTCTTGCTCTCGTGTTTAACTTTATAATGGAAAGAGGGGTGCAGTAGTTGATGAGGGTATGACCCCTGAGCACTCGAGAGCAGAAGTTTGACATCTAGCTCACACACGTCACAAACCCTTTTTACGGGGCGGACTTCATTCATCCACAGATCGTAATTTAGATCTGAAAAAGAAAACGATCACCTCTGACACAACACCCCAAATGGTATTATTCTCCACATGGAGAGCTTTGTGACCACGGCAGATATAACGTTCACCAAACATGGTGAATCTTCGGTTGGTGGTTCGAACTCGCAACCCAAGCTAGCGCTGCTACCAACCAGGCTAACTGGGCCTAACAATTACAGTTTCTATAAATAATTGATCAAAAAATTAGGCTAGCATTAAATTTATAACTCCAATCGAGGATTCAAAGCCAATTGTGACAACGCAAAACGCATGCATTTTCTACATCAATTGGGGTAACGCAATACAGATTAAAAATATTTAATTTTCTTTATTTTGTATTATTTTAATTCGGAGGTATCCGAAAAATTGTATCATTAACGATGTTTAATTTTAAGTCTATCCAATATAATGAAAATAAACAGAATCTTTTAAAATAATCGGCCGAAAACATGTTAACCCTAACCTAATTGGGAAAAAACCCAAACTGAATTCGTTACTTATTTGATGGCGGGGAAATAAAAATTTTTGTTGAGAAAGTTAGTTTTTAATTAATAAAAAAATTAATGAATTAATATTTGAAAAAACTGTATTAACATTAAATGTTACATTATAAGTTTAAAAAAATTACTTTAAGTTGATTGGAGGAATAAAAAATATTTTATTAACGATTAAAAATTTTAATATATTCTATAATAGGGAGAGTATGAGTTAATATTAGGAATTGAAATATAGATTAAATAGTGTTGATATACTGTAAACAACTTTAGAGAGTACAAAATTGCTTAAATTAAATGGAGATTTTTTTTCTTAGTTTACGACTTATAAAATATACTTAAAGTTATTACAATTAACAATAAATGCAATCTAAAGAGTTTGACGATTTTCCAAGATTTATATCTTCCTCAACGATTTTTATTTTCTCGTGCATGGAGTATAAAAAATGTACAGTAACCGTTAAAAAAATCGAAAGCGAGATTTTGATGAATCTTCCTGTTTTAGACCTCTCCGAGTTCAGAAAATACATTTTTGTGTAATGTCTGCTCATTTGTATATGACAAAAATAATCTAGAAACAATTTGAGTAAGATGGTTTGAATTTAGTATAAGGAATGTTTATCAAATTTGAAGATTTCTATCAAATTTTTAGCAAAATCCGTTCAGAAGTCCATTACAAAACGAAGAGAGCTTGATGTATGAAATTTGGTCCACATATTTAGTATTGCAAGTGTAGAAATCCGCTAATTTTTTAGTCAAATCCAACTAAGGGTTCACTGTTCGTCGTTCTGTACTTTCAGAAATTAACAAACATGGTAATTAACACATCCAACGAGATATCTTGTCTTTCAGATACTTCCAATTACAGGTTTGTGTGAGCTAAAATCTAGCTCTTATGGCAGAAAAAGGTCTTAGAGGTATGTGGATATGTATTTGAAAGTTCAACCTATCTAAACTGGAGAAACGCAATGGCCTCAATAGATGAAATTTGGTACAGGAATCTGTGACAACAATCCAAACGGAGCTTTTATTCACTTCCATCATACTCATAATACAAATTCGATTTTTTGTCAATATTAATGCATGCCATCGATTAATCGCCAAAGTCAATTATAGCTCAATTCTACATATTAACGCCAAAAAGTATCATGAAATATAACTTAAAAATGGGACGAAGAAATTTGGATGATTGAAAAGTTTATTTTTGTAAATTTTAAAATAGTATTAAAATGTTTATATGTGATTTTCCGAAGTTGCTGAAAAAAAAAATGCTATCAATTTTAAAACAAGTCTATTCAAAATTGAAAACCTGGTAGTTTTCAGACCATATTATTTCCTTTTGAGAAGTCCGAAATATTTTTTTTGTCATGCATGTAACGTAATCAAGTTTAGAGGCAATATAAACCAGCTTGTAACCAATATTATTTTAACCACTTAACAGATTTTTTTTCTTTACTATCTAATAAGATGACACCTTCTATTTTAGGAATATATTCTTATTTTGATTCAAATGGAAATCCATCGAATACTCGATTTATCTACGTATTCGAAGTCATTTTACTATTGAATTATGATGGTTATAAATGGTTTATTTTTTTGTTTACAACTATCAAAATTCGATAAATCGAATACGAGCAAAACAGTTCAGTGGTTTAAAAAAAATTTAAAATTCGAATTTGTCGAATAGAATAAAATAATTGCTTTTTGAGACAAATTTTAGTGTTTTTAATATCTCAGAATTGATTATATAAAACCTGTGTATAAAAGTGTGTTCGTTTTCTTCATAATATAAATAAAATTTATTTTAGCTTATGGCAATTTTTTCATGTAGGTTAAACATCTCCTCATAACTAATATGTTTTTAAAACTTAATTAATTTTGATATACAAAGAATTGTTCCATAAAATACGGAGATATATTACTTAGCGAAATATGTTTCGCATATACATTCTTTCAGTTTCCAATCTTAACATTTCACTTTAGTTCATAAATATTACTTTTTAGTATACACAATCATGCTGTATTTTTCCAAGTTGAATTTCTGATTTTAAAATTAGTATTGTAATGACAAGATCTTATAACAATGAAATAAAATGAAATTTTGAATGAAACTCCCATATTAATTTTTCACACATTTATGTATGAGTGTATCACGTGTCGACTTTTATTAAATCATTTTTCTATCCTTAAAATAAAAGTTGGGGAAATACCTATACAAAAAAATCCTTATATTTTAACTTATAATCATGTCATATTATTTTGGGTCATGTCATATTATTTCAACAAAAATCCGTAGGCGAAAAATAAACATTTTAATCCGTAGGCGAAACAAATTATCTGCACAAGCATCTCAAAAAATCAGCTTTTAATATCGCGTTACCATCACATTTACAAAAGCTCTGATTTAAAAAAAAAAGTTAATGACTACAGCAAATAAAACCTAGAAAAATGTCATTTTGAGCAGTGATTATGTGAAATGAAATAATTAGGAAATGGGATATTTTTTTAAACAATAAATGTGAGACAAAGCCTTTTGGATCGTTTGCAATAGTAAAGCGACTCATTTGATGAATGAAATTAAAATGAATAAAAATATAATTTAATTTAATGTGCACGAGCGCGTTCAAGAAATGATGTTCTGACATACATTGAAATACTCATAACAGATTTCATTTCAATCTTTTTTTTAAATATTTAACTTTTAAAATGTTATTAAAAAAATCATTTGTCAATAGTAGATAATATGCCATATATCCTTGGCTTTTTCCTTCTTTTTTGTACATTAGAAAAATTCAGAAAATGGACGAGAAAGTTTTTAAATTTCATTTTATAATGAAATAAGAAAAACGAACGAAATTTGAGAACGAACGAAATTGAGATCAGCTAAAACGTGCTTTCACCAACTATCATCCACGCATTATAGATCAATGTCGCTTTTATCAGTAGCTGGCAAAATTGCTTTAATTTCTTCATTGATGAATTCAGGTTTACTTTCACTCATAATAAAGAAAAGGATTAAAATGGAATCTCCAACATATATTTCAATGTTATCATGACAGAACATCATTTCTTGAACGGCCAAGCACCACGTGCTCGTGCAAATGAAATTATATTTTTATTCATTTTATTTGTTTTATTGAGTTAACAATTTTATTATTTCAAACGATCCAAAAAATTTTGTCTCACAATTATTGTTTAAAAAAAATATCACATTTCCTATTTATTTCGTATAATCACGTGCTCAAAATGGCATTTTTCTAGGTTTTATCTTCTGTAGTCATTCACATTTTTTTAATCGGAGCTTTTGTAAATGCGATGGTAACATGTTATTAAAAGCTGATTTTTGGAGATGCTCGTGAAGACAATAAAATTTTTATTTTTCACCTATGGAATTTTGTTGCCAAAAACAACATATTCTGACATGATAATAATAAGCCCTTAAATTAAAAAAAAATATATCCTGATAATACAAAAGCATTCACAGTACATAAAATAAAGAGAAATTTTCAGAATAGCATTCGTACAAGGAAGTCGGCATTTATATAGCTTGTGAATGCCTATAAAGAAGAGGAAATAAACTCTCAACCTTTTTGGGGTATTTTAATACTATTTAAAAGTCTTATTATGTACTCTATATCAAACATTCCGAGCTTCCTTTGATGATAGAATAAGACATTAGGAATATAAAACGACTTACTTACTTTTGCGAGAAAATTGCAATGTGAATAGGCCACAACATCAATGCAATTATTTATGTTTATATCATTACAATAGCCTCAATATCGAAAAGAACCTCTCATGCTTATCCGGAAAATAAACAACGTGACGACACTCTTATGTATCATTCATAGTCAACAAAGAACTTCAATGGAAAAAATTTTATAAATAGTCAAGAAATATTTCCGATTTTGCGAAAATACAAGCTGAAAAATATCTAAATGAAATTTGCTATGCACATCTCACTATCATGTCAAAACATCATTTCTTGAACGGCCAAGCATCACGTGCTCGTGCAAGTTAAATTATGTTTTTATTCATTTTAATGGTCTCATTGAATGAATCACTTTAGTATTGCAAACGATCAAAAAAAACTTTCTCGCATTTATTGTTTTAAAAAAGGTCTCATTTCCTAATTATTTCATTTCGTGTCGTTTCGTAGTGCTCAAACTAACATTTTTCAAGGTCTTATTTGCTGTAGTCATTCACTTATTTTTTAACCAGAAATCTTGTAAATGCGATGGCATCTCATTATTAAAGCCGAATTTTTGGAGATGCTCGTGAAGAAAACAAAATTTTTATTTTTCACCTACGAAGTAAAATGTTTATTTTTCGCCTACGGATTTTTGTTGACGCCAGAAAACCCTCATTTCTAAAACGATATCATGTTCTGACACAATAAAAAAAAAATCAAAAACACAAAATATTTGCAAACTACCTGTTTAATGAATCCCTCCCCAACTCTACAACCTCAACGCATAGGGGAATCAGAAAAAGCCGCGATCGTCAAGCCAAGTTTTAACGACCCTCGAGTCTTCAGACCGAGTCGCGTTCCACAGTTTTACCCTGCCTCCTAGGCTGTCTTTACACTTCATCGACAATTTGCGGTTACCTGAGTGTATTCTGAGCAACCTTCCACAGTTCTTTTCAAATGAGAAATGTCCTTAACAATTTTCCTTTTATTCAATGCTTCAAATGTCGTTTCTCCATCGCGTCATCTAATGCCATGAAATGCAAATCATTTGCATATCCCACTCTCTTTTTTCCTTTTATATGATTTCGATATTGGTGAGATCATCCCTTCCAGGTGTTGTCATTTTAAAGGCCAGCAGTGCTATTTGCAAAATCTTAAAAGGCCGCAGGGATCTGATGATAAGGTGATCGCGGCTCGTGAACCGTAGGGCTTCATGTTCGAGACCCGATTCCACCCAAGAGCCGTCGTGTAAAGTTTTCTGTTGCAGGTTAAATCCGTCCAGGGCCAAGCGTCTTCCCCCTGGTGAGGTGAGGGAGGGGCCAGATCAAGTGTCGTCCTCGTCATCTGACCGTGGTTCGAAATGACGAGGTCCGTCCCAAAATAGCCTTATTGATGCTATATAACGGGACGTTAATATAGCTAAACTTAACTAAATTTTGCAGTGTGCAAGGAAGCTATACAGGGGTATTTCAGCAAGAATTAGCTGAAATTCGGATTCAATGTTAAGGTGTACCCTCATTGATTCCTATGCTATTGGATCATCATGTTTTTGATGGACCTAAAGGGAAAATCCCATATAAAATAATAACCTATAATTACTGGGTGAATGAATGAAAGGGATCCCTTGTTCCACCTTATAGTAATTTTCTACGAAAGACCACAGATTTATTTTCAAATTTGTCGTGACAATTGCCTTTATTTTTTTAAAAAATTATTTATATTTATTGAATATGTTTCTTTTAGTTTTGGTTTTTATAAACAGTTTTGAATGCTATTCAAAAAGTGAAAAAGAAGAACAGATCCTATTTATTTCCTTTCTTATAATCAAGTGCGCAAAATGACATTTTTCTAGGTTTTGTTTGCTGTAGTGATTAACTTAGAGTTTTTATTGACCTTTTGTAAATGCAATGGCAACGCATTATTAAAAGCTGTTTTTTTAGATGCTCGTGCAGATAATAAAATTTTTATTCTTTGCCTACGGATTTTTGTTGACGCCAAAAAACCTCATCCTAAAAAACATCATGTTCTGATATAAGAATCCAAACAAAATTACTGTTAAGTTTCTGAACGAAGGGTAGTTTTGTGATCCCTGATCAGAAGAAATTTTCCCAAAGTTTTGCCACGAGAGCCTTTACAATAAATCGTCTTGCAAATGCATCTGCTTAAAAATCGATTAAAATATTCTGTTTGTCTACAAGATTTTAAATGAAATAATAATAATCCCCCAGGAAACAATAAATATAAATTTAGTATTCTGTGGTAATATTAAAATGAAAGATTTCGGTAAATTCAGATATGTGAATAACTATCAAGACTGGCAGAGTTGATATTATTTCTAGCCGACTGGAAATGGTCAAATGTGGGGGAAATCGCCTTGCAAATAATGTTTCATTCAAATTTTTTATGATTCAACTTAATTCAGCGTTTCCTTTAGCTGATAATAGCCAGACTTGTCAATGAAACCTCCGTTCCGTAGAAATGGGAAAGAAGTCGAGAGGATGAAAAATAGGCGACAAACAGGAAGTAGAATCAAGTGCGCGAATCTGATCTCCCATCGAAAATAATTCGAAGACAGATTTAGCTATCGCAAAATGTGTTATCCCGTCGAAAGACAAATTTAGTTACTACTGCGTGGATAATTAATCGATTTCTCGCATCTTTTGACATTATACAATGATCTAGGATTAATAATGGTTATGCAATATCTATTCCTTGTTCATCCTCAAACTTCTTACAACCATAACGAGACAATTATTCAGATAATCTCCAGATGCCATGGATATACAAAAATAAAATATTGTGAATTCCATTAGGCCTCTGAATAAATTAGTCTGGGGTTTTTTTTCAACAGATTTTATCATATTTAACTTATTTACAAGAAAAGGGTGCCGGCCTTCAGGCACAGAGGTAGCGCGTCTTCCTTGCGTTCAGGAAGTCCCGGGATCGCGTCTCGGTTAGGGCATGGTTGTTCATCTGTGTGCTATCAGAGAGATGTGTGAATGTACCCCCATGTAAAAAGGTTCTGTGTAAGCGAATGTGTGCGTTTGAGCTTAGTCGGTCCTCTACCTATTTCTAGGTGCTCTGGTCCTTGTGACTAACAGAGGCTGCAATCTTTCCCCATCCAGTCATGGGCCTGGTCTAGCACTGCTGGCCAATGGGCACATGCAACAAGAACAACAATTATCCTTTTCTTTTGAAACATTTTTGATAAGAATGAGAAAATTCGTTTGTTTTATACTTAATACTTAAGCTCAAACGAAAGTAAAGCTATTTAAATTTTTTAAAAATTAGGGAAAAAAATCAGAGAAAATATTTTTTAAGTCACATTGAAAAGTCATAATGATAATTCCTTACCTGATCACGGTGTTATAAAATCCCATCAAATTTTAATCATCACAAGTGGAGAAATAACTATATCTAACACTTTTTAAGTTATTAACCCTTCGCACTCCGAAAAATAATTAGATGCAAAATTATTCACCTAATACAAAGATTTGTTTATTGCTATGAAAAATAAATATACATAATTATTTTAAGTAGGCTTTCTTTGAAAAATAAATCTACATCTCTCAACCATTATGTAGGCTTTTTTAACAATTAAATTACTCCCGGGGGGCACCTCGTAGTTGGAGAAGAGATGCTTCCGCTATGGTGGTTGGATCTCGCAAACCCGGTGGGTTAGGCTCCTCCCATCGATGTAGGGAAGTATTTCCTTCGGGGAAAGTTGTACCGTGGCCGGTGACGGCCAATAGGACTCAACCACAGTTCCCGCTAATTGCTGTTGCGGTGGTCTGGTCATTCAGTGCTGATGGTTAATCCGTGTGCCTTCGCGGCACACGGATTAATCATCTGTTCTATGACTTAACAATTAAATTTGAAAAATAAATAAATAAAACGTCAAAATGATGCTCAATCTTGAATGGTGAGTCAGAGGCACCATCGGAATGCAAAAGGGTTAACTCTGCATTCGATGGCATTCCAGACGGTGCATCATCTGAAATGCAGCATTCTTTTAAGCCGGATGAAGCTCAAATTGAAGCCAACATTTAAATAAAAATTAAAAGGAGAGTTCGAGATTATCACGCAATGTCTAATCATAATTAACATTCGAATTTTTAATAAGGAAAAAAATCATTATATTTATAACCCTTTTTTTTTCGAAGCACTTGATTTGGTTTGATGTTATTTGATTTGAACTCTGTACAACATGATTAAACTTGATTATAGTCAACATGATTATGGTAGAATTTTATCGGAAGATCAATAGGTCGATGTATCGACAATTAATGGCGTCTTATTGCAAATCTGTAAATATAGAGTATCGATATTATAAATGTGCGAGCTAAATTTATAATTAGTATCAATGCTCATTGATTCGGCTGGTCACATGAATTAAAAGAAATGATAAATAATTCAGATTTTCGGGTCAATGCAATAATTATGTTACTCGACATGGGTCGATTACAAAGAATCGACATATATTTCAAAGGGTAATATGAATTATTTGGTTGCCTATTGGGAAATAGCGCGTTTTTAAATTTACGACTAAAATGGTGATTTGACGAATATGTTTGTAGCATTCAGCGCTTCCGTGTAACAAACATGGTTTTGTTGCTTCAGTAGAGCAACATTTTGACAATTTAATTATTTCATCAAAACCTCAGTACATTTTTTGCAAAAATGAGACTTGAAAAGATTTCTTACAGGCATTTCCTAATGTAATGATTTTCATGATATAACATTGGAAAGGTTTTTAAAGATCTACAACGATCCTGACATCTAGAATTCAAAATCACTCTCCACTCCAAAATTATATACATGTATAAATAAAGAAATCAAGAGATGTTCATGGATGGGTTATCTAACTTAAAGGGGCTCAAGATGACAGGGGATTGAAAACTTCATTTCACCGTAAGGTAAGAAAATAAATAAAATTAGACTAATCATCATATCGTTACGACGAACGAAATTTGTGCTAAAAGTTCTTCGATAGCTGCAACTGCTTAGAACATAGGGGTAGAAAAGAGAATTTCTAAATTTAATTTCGACTATTTTTAACACGATATGTAAATTATTACATTAAAAAAAACTCCTCCTACAGTCACTTTCTTCCCTTAATATCAAATTGTTTAAAGACATATGCATAGCTTGAAAAAAATTAATTAAATAAAAGTACCAGAAATATTTATTGGTAACATGTAAAAATTGTCAGTTTTAGAAAATTTCAAAAGCTATGCATGCTTTCATTCTTTTTGAATGCATGTATTTATTTATTTCAGTCTGAAAACACAGATCACGTAAGATACTTATTTTGTAGTCAATGCTGAACTATGTTATTTTTATCTGCTTCATTATCTGTTGTTGCTTCAATATGTACCAATTTTTGTTTTTCCCAAGAATTGAAAGGACTTGAGAATAATAATTAGAGGATAACTTTGCCTTCCAGCTTGCCTAAAGGAATTTCTTTTAACCCTGAACTCTGAAATCACACTTTGGCAGATATAATTTCATTTAAATTTTTATTAAATTAATAAAAAAATCAAAATATTTAATCTAATGACCAAAGCAGCTTTTAAAAGTAAATGCAACACTTTGCCTTTTGCTTGTACATCTAATTTTCTTAATAATAATAATAATAATAACATATGGTTCAAGTAGTTATACTGTATAACAAACAGATAAATAATTTTGAATTTTTGATTTGTAAAACAGGTTCTTGATTATAAAAGCAAATACAATTCATTTACTACAGATCAAATGTAAATAATTAATATCTAACACTACATGTAATAATTTTAATTTAATAAGAGTAAGGAGACATTTTTCAATGCTGTTTGCAAATTTACTTATTTTTGAGTTGATGAGCTGTACAATTATCCAATATGATTAGAAATTCAAAATAAAAACTTCAAAGTTTGACATTTTTTCAAATACATGAATAGCCAAGTTTCTCATTAATGGTTTTTATTATTATGAAATGGTTATCATGATCAAATGACTTTCAATACAGCACACTTATGCAAAACTTACTTAAATACTTCATTCACATTGAACAAAAAGCAAGCAGCCATTTTATATAAAGCATTTAAAAAGATTAATTTCACTTTTGTCCAAAAAAATAAAGGGGAGAGGATTTTGCTAAAAAGCTTAAAACTGCATGAATGCATAGCACCTCTTAAAACATTTACACATTTTAACTAAGTATTATAAACAAAAATGTTGCAGAATAAAATAATAATAAGCAGTTATCGAATATTTATTAAAACGAAATAAACAAAAAAAAGCAAGACAACATTGGGTAACATGCTTCGTAACAATCAATCATGCTTGCATTAAAACCAACAAAAAGACTCATTTAAAATAAATAAATAACAAATTTCTCTCAGAAAATCAAATAAATTATATTTTACAGGAACAATTCTCATCGTAGTAGAAAAGCAGTTACTACAAACATACAAACATTAATCATTTTTACTACAAAATATTTTTGTTGGTTTTTTGAACAGTTATAGGCCAAAGAATTTCCGAAAAAATATATACATGTTTATTGCTTGTCTGATTAAATTATACTCATTAAAATATTTAAAAACAAAATTTGTAATAAAAAATGTAAACATTTAATTTTAAAACTTGAAATAAATTAATAAGAATATTGCAGGGTTTTATTTGAAGAAATTGTTATTAATAGTTGTTTCACTGCCACATAATATTAACTAAAATGTATTTTTAGTTAATATTATTTAGTTTTGCAGTCCAAACTATAGTATGTTTGGAATTATTTAGTGTATACTTTTTTTCACAAAAATAATCAGACAAAATTATTTCCATTTTTTAAAAATATTAATGGCAAACCCTTGGAAATTTCATGTAGCAATAATAAATATAAGTTCCAAGAATGGTAGGAACATTGTGATCAACATTTACTTTCTTAGAATTTACTTTCTAAAAAAAAAAGAAGTAAGTCTGGAATGAAAAAAATCTAGGCAAAACAAATAAAGATGTGAAATTATATCATAATAAAATCATAAAAATAGGACTAGATAGTAAAAAAAAATATTTAAGTATGACCTAACAAAAGTAAGGTATCCCTAAATTAAAAATTGTATAAGGTAACGCTACAAACTAGATTGTGCCACACACAAAATTCATATTGCGTAGAGTTTCTTTATAAAAGTATTTAAAAATAGAAAAAAAAAACAATATTCATATTTACTATTTGGGTAAGAAAAAAATAAAATAAATTAAAATAAAACTTTTTTAAACATTCAAAAAGTATTTCATATAACTTGAATAAAACAAAATTCTATCAAAAGCAATAGTTAAATTTTTATAAACATTTCTAAAGATGTCTCCCAACAAAATATTAAAATTAAACATTCAACTGTTACATTAAAAACAAAAACTGAAGATAATTTTTAAATTATTTTAAATGACTAATAACTTTTAATAACTTTTTGTTACTATATCTTAATAACGAAATTATATATAAAATTTGACTTATATAACTTTATCTTTTTTTAAAAGAAAATCTATACTCCTGGTCAATTGTACATTAAATTTAATACCAAAGTTGCTTATTTCATATACATTTCAATGAAAATAATTCACAATTTTTATAATAAATCACATTATTTGATTATATTCAACAAATATCTAAACAACAGTGGCAATTGATTCAATTTTAATAAAAAATATTATGAATAAATTAAATTAAATTTTTATTTTTAAAAAAACATAAAACAAAATAATTCCACAAATACTGTACACATCAATTGCACAAAAATAAGACATTTAAATTCAATAATAATTTGTTGAAAATATAATATTGTTTGCACTGTAATTCTCTAAACATACTCATTACTTAAATTTGGCATTGCCTACTTTTAGTAAGTAACTTCAATAGCCATACAAATGCGACATAAAACAAAATGTGATTTTTAAAAAAGATTAATAGTAGTAAATGTACTAAATAACTCTATAAATTCTATTATTATATCCATCAGATTGTGAAACATTTCCTATAAACAACGAAACACAAAAGCAAATAAAAAATTTGTTATTCTCTAGTATAAATTTAAGTAGTAGGTTCTTTGCATTAATCATGCATGTAGCCATAAATATATTTTCAATATCAAAAAAAGTAACTGTACAAAACAACCTTAATATGAAAATGCATATTACACAAATAAATCCTTTGGAATTTTTTTTTTTTTTTACAATATACACATTTTATAGCAGCACATTCTTTTACATAAATAATTCATAAATGCATTGAAAAGTCCTAATTTACGTGCCCATTTAATTAACTATACATAAGATTATACTATTTTTATCTATCTATCGCTATGATAAAAATGAAAGAAAATTCAATCTTAAAATCTGTTCAATACTATTTACAAATTAAATGTAAGAATTGTTTTAAATAAAACATTTAAGACATTTGATTCAAAATATTTAATTTAGACTAACTGTTTTAAAGTAGAACCCTTCAATCATTTTATGTTAAATAATTAATTTTATAAAAATTCAGGAATTTTTTACACAAATTCATGTTTAATTAAACATATGCAATCTTTGTATATTTAATCTAAGGAAGGTATTTTTAAAAATCAAGGCAACAAAAACAAATAAAAATTGTAATAAGCAGTAGGTTCATAGAAATATTAAATATATAACCTATAAAATGAGCAATGCTTTATACATTAATAAAAACTAATCATGTTATGATTCTTATATAATAAAACAAAAAAGTATACTAAAATTAATTAACTAAACTTCTAGGAAAATTAGACTTCAAATTTTAGACTAACTTGAAATTTGTCTAAAAGTGCCAATATTATATAACTTTCTATTTTGCATTAAATCATGATCTCTGAACATATACTAATAATTTTTTTGGTGTTGAGGAAGAGATTGAGAAAGAAACAATATCAAATTCATAAAAAAATACATGAAATGTTCTATTTAAAAATTTGGTAAAATAAAAACTCAATGAACACCGAATTAAAAAATGCATAAGCACCATTAGCATTCTTTTATCACCTCCCAAAGCAGATAAAAATCAATTCTTTACATACATACTGGATATGATTGTATATGTAAATATCAATTTACATACATAAATGTTTTGAGAATCCCAAATTTGAAAAAACCCATTTCATTTTTATGGTCATATTCTATGGTTACACTAAACCTGAGCAACTTTTAATTCTGGCAAAGTGATAGACTACACAAATCTTTAGAGCATGGCATACAAAATAAATAAACTGAAATACTAAAATAAATATATCACAGTTGAGACACATTAATAATAATAATTTCTTCATAAGTTTATTTGGGTACCAATCCACGAGGTACCGGATATTGCTCAATATCTGCTTTTGATTTCAACTGACGACCACAATGAGAGGAAGTCCTAGCCCTAAAAAAGAATATATATGTTTGCAAAAAATTCAATTCAGAATCCATCACTAAAATAAGAAAAAACCTATAATTGGTGAAATAAATATATAAATTATATTTAAAAAAAATTCTAATATGTTAAATGATAATTGAACTACTCCTAATAATAATGATTTAAAACAATATAATTAATTTCAACAATTATTTTAAATTGCTTAAATTATTTTCTGAAATCACTGTATAATAAAATATTTTTCCTATTGAAAATTTATTTTAATACATTACAAATATTTTGAGCACTGAAAAGGAAGTATAAATGTATTTTATTAAATATCAATTCAGTTCTTTCCTACAATTTAATTTTTAAATAAAAAAATAATAGTCTTCAAACAAAAAGAGCAAAAAAATTTTTTAACAAACTTTATCCCCTAATCACATATAAATTATTTTCTTCTTCAGGCATGCCTAATTAACTACCAAATATTTAATAATGATCAGATTAAAACATTGTAACCTGAATTTTAATTTCAATAAATTTCCAGAGATCAACTTTAAGAATTGCTTCACCAAATAAAAGTCTAAGTAATCTTACATAATTCCATGATCCTTGAGAATTCTCATTTAGTGTTCCCTAAATGTGCATCAAATTGTTCTAAGCTTTTATTTCCATATAAGAGAGCAACATGGTATTATATAATCTTCATATTTTTATGAACATTTTTAATTCAATCGTATAAATTATTGAACACTTGCAGAGTAACCAAATAGTACAAGAAACATACTTAAAATGAAAATGTTGATAATTTTATATGAATTCTACGTTCATTAGATTCATTGTTTTATATGCATTTCCTCTTATAGAAGGAAATGAAATAATTATTGTCTAGACAATTATTAGGCTTATTTATTTAGATTTACAATTTATAAAAAGAAGAAAAACAATTATGAGAATAAAAAAAATATATTCAATTTTTATTGTTAAAGACTGACTTTAAGATCTAGAATCGTCAGCATTCATCATGGATGAATTAAGAAAATATTTTCTATTAAAATGTTCTTGAAGAAGGAAAATTCATTAAAAGAAAAAAACAAGGAGTCAAGAACAATAAACTGTACTGTCTAAATAAGTGGGGGAGGTGGGTTTTTTTTTTTTTTTTGTATAAATGGTCATAAAAACTTGTAACTATTTCGTTATGTCTGACATAACTGTTAAAACAAAGGAACATATTTTACATTTATAAAAATTGTATCGCTTCCTATCTATTTTTTCATTCATTCTCATATAATTGTAAAAAATACAAAAACAAAAAAACAATCATAATTTTTATAACAAAGCAATTAAGAATAAAATATTACCCAAATCTTCCCAATGTTCTTTGTACTGGCTCAGGGCTCTTTTCAACATTTTGACGTAAGAGTTGGCTGAAAATTAATCAAAAATATCTGAATACATAAAACCACGAGAAATATAAAATGATATTATTCAAGGAGAAAGAGGAAAATAAAGATAATAACCAAGATCATTATAAATAAAGGCTTTTATATATATATTATATATATATATATATATATATATATATATATGCGTGTTTGTTAAACCGATTAAGAATTCTAGAAGGTGAAATCAACTGTCAATCACCAACTAAGACTGTGCAGAATAACAAATACAGCTAAATTTACAATCTTTTACAATAATTTGAACTAAGTATTCACTGATTTTTATTTCATCCTTCAGGTATTATATGGCCAGTATAGATGAAAAAATTTAATTGGCATTATATTTTTAGCTAAATGTAAATTAACAATTTTATTTTAAACTGAATATGCAATGCCAGATATCTGTAAAACCTTATTTTAATTGATACCTTATTCATTGATGCAGGCTTGATATTGAGAGAAAGAAATGTTCATGACAGAAATAGTACGAAAGAAAACCACTGTCAAACTCAAACCTTGTATTCTTAAAAGGATAATTTTTCAATTCAAAAGGTAATTATGACACAAATCATGTAAACATTTCAACAGTGCTATCTTGAATTTCATGCAACAGTAATTCATCAACCCAAAATTCAGCAGTGCTGCCAAAAATATTTGCAGAAAGGGCTGAAATAATTTATCCCTTTCCAAAAGAATATTTAACCTTGTTTACATTAAAAAAATAACTAGCTGTACATGCCCTTATTAATTTATATAGATGATTATTTTACATAAAATAATACAGCTGTAATATATATATAACTTTTCAAACAGAACTAATATAATATATTTATTCATTATTATATTTAAAATTAACATTTAATAGGAAGTTTTTTCTTCTCAAGAATATTTAAGTGAGATTTAAGTATTTAAAGCCTGAAATTAAAAAGAACAAGGAAGGAATAAATGTAATGTCTAAGAAAAAAAAAGGAGAGATAAAAAATAAGGAGAGAAATGGCAAAAAGTGTGATTTTTGTTACAATTACATAGTGTATGGGCAGCTACAGATTTGGAAATGGCATCTCCCTATTATTTATATGGTTTTTTTCCCTCACAAATTACATTTGACAACAAATTTAAGCTAATTTGAATGGGATATCCAACAGTTCACACTGTAGACTCTTGGTGAAGCTATAAAGATAAATAAAATATTTTCACATCTTAACTAGTTAATTCTGGAATTTATTTTTCAAAATTCCTCAAATACCACTTTTTGAAATCCAGCAATGATGTGCATGCATAATGAATGCAAAACAAATTTCTGCATTATAAATTTTGATAAAAAATCATAATAGTACAATTAAGATATCATTTTTATAAGATAAAAAAATAACATGTGGACAATGACAAAATGAAAAATTAGATTGACATGCGTATATGTCAAAAACATTTCACTGGTTAATTGCAAAAACAAAATGTGATTAACAAATAGTTGAATACATATTTTCAATAGTTTATGAAATACCTGGAAAGAAAAAGTTTATAAATATAACAAAAATTAACAAATAAATTTTTGAAATGAAAAATGTGCAGCAATTCTAGATATTATTGAGCACTTCCCATTTATTCTCATTTGTTTTTACAAGTATTCTGCCAAAGGTACATTTCATGGTGAAAGAGCAATGGATTTTTAATTGAAATGATGAATCAAGAAACAAAGTTGAACTTACACATTTATTATTTGATCAGAGAGCATATTTTTGATAGCTTCACGAGCATAGGGATCCATTTCTGGTTCATAATGGTCAATTGTTCTTTTTCGAGGAACAGCAAGATCAACCACAACAATGTTTTCACACTAAGAAAAAAATGAATTAAAGTTATTACCCAAAAAAATGTTACAACAGTGCTTGAAGAAAGCTTTTTGGACAAATCAAGCATTTTATTTAATCAGTGTGCTTATTTGGATTTTAAAAAAACTTATGACAAAAACTCATATCTTTACAAATTTGCAATTGTAAAGAAATAATTTTAAAACCCAAGAAAGAACATTGAAATATTTAATGTGACAGCAGTCAAAAACATAAACAATCTAAGATGAGAGGTAGTGCTTGACTATAAATAAGTAGAATGTATGATTCATAATTATCTAATTCCTAATCCCACTTTATAAATACAATATTAAAATTAACAAACAGATAACCTTATTAAAAGTACAAAAATGACTGCAATATCATATCAAAAGTTCTGAAAACTGGTGTGAATATTATTAATCGCTCAAATGAGATAAATATACATGCATACATATTTCATTTAGCATGGTAAGGAGAACAATTCTGAAAAAGAAGTTATGAAAAACTGATAAACATTTCACTAATGAGCTTAATTATTAAGAATTTCATAAAGTTGATATTTTATTTTTTAAATATACAATTATGAAAATAATTATGCAACATATTATTTCAAAATGATACTCACCTTTTGTTTTCTTCATAATTTTATTATTATTATTTAATTTAGGTTAATTTTCAGAAGAATCCACAGTTTTGGGAATTGATATAAATTTTTATGAAACTAATAAATGAAAATTTGATTTGATCAAAGCATGGCTTTTCACTTAATCCCTCCAGTAGACCATTATAATCTAAGCTGCCTGTTAAAACATAGATACAGGAAAGAAAAAGTTCATGGAAAGTAAGAAATTTTGGTAAAAGAACAAGAAAAGATTTAATAAATTTTCAGTGAAATCTTGACAAAGTCTTGCAGAAATTTCTGATCCTTAAACTTCACAGACATTTTTGTTTCAAGAAAGTAAACACTTTACAAAGTGAATAGAGGACAAACTATTCATCCTCAGAAATATCCATCATTTATTGTACATTATTTATATTATAATCTACTAAAATAATAATGGACTTTCAAAAATAGATCTAAGAAAGAAATCAAAATGCATTTAACTAGTTAAAGATTAGTAAATTTGTTTTTGTGGCTTCTTTTAATTTGAATGCTTCATCTTAAAAGTTCAAAGTATCAAAATTTTCAACTTCCATTTAAGACATTTCAACACCTATTTGATAATTTTTAGTTTCTTGATCTAACAATTTTTAAACAAGCTCAAATTATCTTGAGCAAATTATGAATGAATTCATTCATCACAATATATAGAGATATCAAACAATTAAACTATTAAAGGTAAATATCTCTTTAGAGACCAGAAAGTAGCAATCAGTTCATTTCATGTACATAACATTCGGAATACATTAAATTTTGTTTCCTCTTAAGGATTCCTGATGAATTTCATAAACATATTCATCATTAATATAGTTATTCCAATAAATTCAATAAAAATTAAATCACCAATAAGATGATTCTCAAAATTCTAAGCCTAAATCTTTATAATTAAGTTTCATATTATGATGCCTCATTTTATCAAGATAAAATTACGCAAGGGCTTGTTCACAAAATGCACACCTAACAATTGCTATCTTGAATGATGGGGAGGGGGGGACAAAGTTTTGATAAAGAAACAATTGTTATTTTTTAGGGTTACATTTGAAATTGTCTAAATCACCACATTTCATGAATTATTATTTGAAGAAAATTCCATTTAGCAAATATAACAAGCTTAACAAGAAAAATGAATTTGAGAATCAATGAGTTTCCATAAGAAAAATCAAAAAATTTCAAATTTTGAAGAATAAAATAAAATTAAAACACAATCCCACCAGGAATTAATTTGAAAATGAAAGTTCAGGAAATGAAATTAGAATTCTATAAATTAAAAAAATCTAATTAAATATGAAAAGAAACTGAAAAATAAACATAGAATGAATCATTAAAAATGCTTTATTTGCTGCATATTCAAAGTGTACTTTCGAGAATATTATTACAAAAATAAAGATGGAACTGGATTTCATACCATTTTAAAATAATTATTAAGACGAATTTCCAACTCTTTTATGATAAAAATAATTTAGCACTTACAGAAAAATGGAAGGGTAATTTTTTAAACCCCTTTTAGAATATAATTTTGTCAATTTTCTCGCAGCTGTGAAAAGAAAGGAAATTCGAGTAAATTTGAGATTCTGCTTTAAAAAGATTATAATGTGTAATAATTTCAGTTATTGGTCAAGAACTGTCAGTATAAGTTCATTTTAACTAAATACTTAAATAAAAAGGAGATGTGTTTAATCTTTTCTTTATGGATTATATATATATAGTACAAACTATTTTTTAAATCTATTCTAAAAAACTGATAGTATGGTAAAAATATAGAAAAAAAATCCATAGCTTATTAGTATTTCAGTTCTCTTTACATTAAACTTTTCATATTCTAATCACCTTGCAAATATTGCTCTATGTATTAGGGAATATTATTTTTCAGTACTTTTACATCATGCCATGTGTAATTAATAAGTTAATTGACGATGAGAAATTACAATTTCAAAGACAGCTTGACTGGATAAAAAATTTACATTCCTAATGATTTGATAAAAGGGAATATAAATTATTTTAGTTAATTTAAAATCCCAGCTTAGCTTTTGTCTAAAGGCAAGGTGCCTCAATTAATGATTAACAATATTAATGCTTTTGTTTTCAACATTACTATGCTACATTTAGCTAAGAATACACATATATATCTTACTTTGTATCGAGGTCTAGCAGAATGTAATTTTGTCATCTTGATTGCATGGCTGGTCATAGGACGTCGCAAATGATTAGCCGAAGCAGGGCGCTCAGCAGGATTAAAGTGAGAGTATGACCTAAGAAACAAAAATAAGGAATTAATATATTAATGATGTTAAAAAGTGTATGGAATAATATGTGAATGAACTTTTGTCAATACCAATTCAACCTTATATAAATTACTCCTTCAATTTTCCAAAATGCTTAAAAATAATGATTAAAAGCTCCTGACTATAGCTTTTATAGAACTATTACAAAAACAGTGAAACAGTTTATATAAATTATTTAGTTTCCATTATTTAACTTTAGGAGAACAATTTTTAAAAAATGCATAATATAAAAACTTTAAGAATTAATTGCATCAAAGATATAAAAAGAATAAAAACTAGAATACTCTACAAGGTACTTTTCTTAAAATTAATATCATAAAAAAACTGCAATCACAAAATTTAGTTTTTTACTATCACTTACTTTCACTTACAAGTAAAAAAAATTGAATTGTTGATTCCAAATATGGTTTTTAAAAAATTCTGCCAAATTAATTAATCAGAATAATTACATGAAAGGAGAAAAGTACATTAGCTCTTACATAAGTAACAATGCAACAAATAAAAGAAAAATATAACATAGCTTTCATCATATAGAAGATTAAGTTTCATAAACATCAATAAATAATTTATATGCATTTAAAAATGATGAAATTTGGACTTTGGTCAGCAAGGGAGCCACATAACATTATGTCATTAAATAAAAAATTTAATTTACAAAAGAAAACATAGCTGAAAAGATAAAATAGTATCATTCGCAAACCCTTTAAGCAAAAGAAACAGAATAATATAGTTAATGAAATAGTTTTTAAAATCTACTCAAATGATAGACATTAAATATAGAGAACAAAATTTTCAAGAATAAGACCAGGAAAATTGAAATTTTTAATGCTCCTCAAATTAAACAGATCATAAACGATCTTTTAGTATATGCTTAACCAATACTAGCTTTTTCCGTATAAAATCCCACAATGGCAACAGCAAGTCATAAATAATACTCTTTGAGTCCATGAATGAGACAGATAGAATGTAAATCATTTTTATTCTATAGTTCAAAGAACTTTCTAAACAATTCTCAAGGCTAAAAATATTTTGATTTAAATAACATCAGAAAACTTACTGGTGTCTATTCAATAATCCCACAGTCATTTTGACAGTTTTTCTGAAAATCTTGATGGTATTAAGGGCTCCTTACGAAGGAATAAAGGTAAGCAATTTTACATAAAAATAAAGACAATGAAATACCAACAGAAGGAAGATGGAAAAGTCATAGGAGGGTATATCATGTTGAAATCCTCTATAAAAGGATTACATAAACAAAGTTCACTCAAGAATGAAAACAAAGCTTGTAGAATGGAATAAAATTGACATCATTTGAGCCTTCTTATCTCTTATTAAATTTTATCATCAATTTGTAGAAATGCTATTTTTCAAGCCTCTTAAATAATTAAGATGTTTTATAAAATTTAACAAAATGAAAAACTTTTTTTTTTTCATTTGTTCCTATAAGCTCAATACACACATTATGAATATTTATTTTCCTGAAAATCTTGCTAATGCTATAGGAGAAATAGATGAAAGATATAAGAGCATCATTAAAAAAAAGGAAAAAACCAATATAAGAGAATATATGATACTCATTTGACTATATATTATTGTTGGAATCTGTAAAGAAAACTATGTAAAGCTCATTCAAGAAAGATAAAATAAGTTTTATGAAGGGAACAAAACTTTTTCCTTTTTATCTGATTCTTCTCACACCTAATTTTTAAGCAACCTTTTCAAATTTACAGAAGTGTTATTGTGTTTTTTATAATCAGTTTAAATTGTTTAATATAATTAGTTAATGAATATAGTTATTCATTTAAAATTTTACTTATCAGAATTATTGATTTTGTATACTCATTGATTTGACATTTTAATAATACATTAAAAAATAAAATGAAACTCCTCACAAATTTTTCTTGAAATTTATAGGTAATAGCTTTGCTTTCCTCACATCCGATTCAGTCATTCATATTTCTAAGTTATTTAATAAAATGTTTAGAAGTGCGGCTCAAAAAGAAAGATTTTATATTATAAAATATGTTTCAATTAATTGTATGAATGCATACATAAATTTATTTTTCCTATTTGAAAGTACATTATTATTGAATAAATAAAAAACCCTCACTGTTGGTTTGTTTCAATGAAAGAAGCACCTTTTTGCAAAAATTTCAAACCAACACTTAGTATGTTAACAACTTTTAGGTGTGGCGGATAGCGCTAGGCCCGAACTCCCAATCTTATGGTTAGTAGCCGAGTAACAAATCCGTTAGGCCAAAAGTGCACTTCGGTCCGAGGGATGTTATCTGACTTATATGTATAGCAATCACCACAGAGTATCTCCCCAGTGAGTTTTGGTGAACGATACTTGAGTGAAGTGTTGGTGGTGATGTTAACAATTGTCGTATTTAATGCGCGTCTAGAGCTTTGAGTCGCCGATAGAGGGCGCCACAACAGTTGAACGAAGCTATGTGCGAAGGTTGCGTTTATCCAAGGTCGGTCGCCTGGTTACCATTTTAGTGGATTATAGCGGATAGCGCTAGGCCCAAACTCCCAATCTAATGGTTAGTAGTTCAGTAACATATCCGTTGGGCCAAAAGTGCACTTCGGTCCGAGGGATGTTATCTGGCTTATATGTATAGCAATCACCACAAACTTAATCAATAATTACCGTATGGTATTTTTAAAAAAAGATAAAGATATCAGATAAATGTGCAAAATATGATAACCCATTTCTTAATCAAAGAAAATATTCTACAAATCTTACACTTAATCTGAAATTAGCTCCAACCATTTTCAAAATTTTTATAACAATATGTTAGCCCAAAGAGAGCATTCAATCATTTTAATTACTTTGTATTTCTGCCCACCACATTCCAAAAAGATACATGCATCATCATTGCTATGAAAATGTAAAAATATTTTATACTAATTTTAAACACTTGTATATATTCATTACACTTATTATCAATTAATTGTATGTGAAATGTGATGATGAATAATTGTCACAAAATGCTATATGTTACTTGCTTCTATCCATTTCATCATGATCATAAATGTTTTGTCATGTATAGTTTTAAATATGCAACTTTATGGTATATTAGTAATATAGAGGCAAATTATTATGAGTACAAGTTCTACATTTTTGTCAGAATAAACAAACAGCTACAAAACTATGCCTTTGAGAAAACCATTATTAAAAGCAAGACAGAAGGATTTTAATGAATAATGTCATATTGTATTTGGCACAAGCTTTCAGGATTGATAAAAAAAATGCATTGACAGTATTAAACTGCACAAATTAAGATAAAACGAATTTTTCCAATTAAAGTTTAGGTTTTTAACCAGTTTTAAGTTTAATTATGGATACTATGAAACACATAAAAATCACTTAAAATTTTCATACAAATATTACAATAAATTTTTAATAAACAACACCACTTAGCAAAAATATATTTGTATGCATTATAAAACTTACTTTTGATTTGTGCTAATACTAATAATTAAAATAGAAAATATTACATTTCACTAGGAAAAATGACATATGCATCTTCATCCTCGTCATATTTAACATGTTCAAGGAATTTTTCTTTGTCCTCAGGATTCACAAAATTGTCAATGACAAGATTTCTGAAATTAAATATAGGAATGTATATCTATTCAAATAAATCAAAGCATCACAAACATTTTTTAGTTGGTTCTAAATTAAAACCAGTTTTAAAGCAAAATTCAAATATCAAAAAGAAAATTTATAATTAATTTAAATTACAAACTCAAATGACATTGTTCTTGCAGTTATTTTCCAACATAATAATAAGTACTCCATAAGTTTTAAATAATTTAATCTGTTTTAAAACCATGATCTCTTTATATAATGAATTATGATGCAAATCATATAAATATAGATATATAAAAATTGTCACACTACTTACACACTAACATAACTGAATAACTGAAATAAATTCAAATAAAATTTCTATGTCAAAATCTAATCTCAAATCCAGAGCATATTATTTCGGTTATTCAAAATTCAAACTAAAAATTCATGATCATGCCTCTGTAAAAAAGCACTTCCTTTTATATGATAATAATCTTTAATATTATAATGCTAAACGAGCAATTTTTTATATGCATGAAAGCATTACAGCTTACTTCTTACCCATGTAATTACAGCTTCAAAATGGGTCTGCATTCACCAAACGTGGAAATATGGTACTTCATGAGTAAAATTAATATATATCTAAAATTCTAAATTTTAGCAAGGAAAAAAGTTTAAAGCCATAAATAATACAGAATATATTATTTGTATCACATTGACATTAATTTCCAATGTTTCCTTTTACAAGCATGCCATTTTTCTTTAACACTTTGAGGCATGGGTGTCACTAGTAAACAGCAAAGCTAAGCTTAGTAGAAGCATGTAATTCAAGAAATTTTTCTATATTATCACTGTTATTAAAATAGGTGAATAAATTGATGTAACATTAAACATACAAATATAACAAATGATTGCAGGAGTCATGGAGGTTACCAGTGGCTTCAGTAAAATATATGCATTATGAATAATTACACAAATTAAATTGCCTGTTGTAATTAATATTTCACCAAAATATTTAGTAATAATGAGATATTCATATTGACCAAACAGGCAAGCTTTGTGATATTAGATATTAAATTAGCATTAACCAAAACATGCTTAATTTCATACCATGTTTTTTTTTCCTTACCAACAAATTCTTTCAAATTTTACATGAAAAGGATACTCAAAATTCTCCCCTTTAAAATCCTCTACTTCCCTCCTTTCCATAACTTATTGGATAATTGTTTTAAAATATGAGATTTAGGAGTAGAATTTATAAATATAGCCAATGTAGAAAAGTAGAATAATTTAGATTAGGCTTTATGTCACACTTTGCATTATACTTTTATTGATTGGCAACATCAGACATATTTTACTTTAAACAGCATTTCCAATGTGTACAGTTTTTATTTTACAAATACACATCATTTGAAGAGAGAATTCTAAAATTATTAGATGTAACTTTCTCTCAATATTGTGGATTAAAATATTTGCAATTCATGCTCTTTCAAAACAGAACTTAGCATGTATTAATTTCAAATTAAACCTTTGGAAGAGCATAGCCAATCCATTATATACTAAATTTCAAGGTAAAAGAAATATTTTAAACTTTCATTCCATCTTTACAACAAATTCATTTGAAGGAAAATGAGGAACAATGGCAATAATTTTAAATAAAATTAATATTAAAATAAAAGATGAAATAACAAGATCTTATTACGATAATTTCAAGTCCCTAGTCAGTGCTTCTATTGTTTGTTCTTTGTCCTGCCTCTCAAAGGAATTTATTTCTGATTCATCATTAATATCATCCTTCAAAGTCTGGAATCGCTGGAACAACTGCATACAAAAATTAAAATAAAATAAAAATCACAATTTTTAAAACAGGATAAAAATTCATCAACAATTGTGAAGCCAACAAACCTTTTTCAGCTTCTTAGTTTTCATATCTACTTCTTGTTGTAAAGAATCATAGGTTTCTTTTTTTTCTAATGTACTTTCTTCCTCTTCTAATAGTTTTGTTTGTATTTCTCTTTCAATACGCTGAAATCAATATTATATAAAACATAATAGCTTTAAAAAAAATAATACAATATTTTCAGCAGAAGAATGTTTTAATAGTAGATAAAGATATCTTAATTTTTAAACTTGCAGTGAAAAATAAATTAATAAATTTCAATCACTATACTAATTATTATTATTTATTTCTATTACTTTAAATTTCAGGAAAAAAAACAAATAGATTATTTTTAGACTTAAAAATTAATTGCATGCCTTGAGCTGAATGAAAATATTTCAATTTTGGAATGTATGATAAGCAATTTTATTTAATATTTTTACATTACATATAAAATAAAAAGTATATATATTATCATAAAAAGATCAAAATTAAAGTTAAACAGAAATTATTGTAGAAATTAATTCAAACAAGTAAAAAAGATTTATTTTCCTTGCTAATAAAAAAAATGCCACTAATTAAATTAAAATTTACTGTTCTCTGTAAAATTTCTGAATGTTTAATATATCATTCACAAAGTTTCAAAATATTAATGAAAATATTCGAATAAATATAAAAACTAAATTTTTATCCTAAATATTTACACAAAGACTTCAAACCAGGAGGAATTTCTCCTGAACAACAATCAAATAAATAAGTTAGTGAACAGAAAAGAAAAAAACCCAACAAATAAAAATTACAGTTAGACAAGTTACAAAGTATTGTACACAAAACTATGTTTATTTCATCTTGCTTTTAATACTTTAATAAAAAGGTATAATTAATGAAAAAATTAAAAAGCTAATAATTTCTTAAATATTTATAAAGTGTTTTTTCTATAGTAAATATTCTGAAAAGGCCAAAAAGGAAATATTAGATTTAAAATTTTAAATACATTTTTAAAAATTAATCAATACTAACTCTTTCTCATTAAGATACACAAACTATAATGCTAAAAAATGTAAGCATAAGAAAAAGAAGAAATTAAATGCTTCACCTTTTGTTCTGCCAGCTCTTGACGACGCTTTTCTAAAATTCTTTGCTGTTCATTTGTGTGGTCAATAATATTTTTCCCACCACAAAGGAGCTTTCCTTCAAGTTCCTTTACAGTGAAAATAAAATTACAACAATTATTATTTTTAACTAGCCGCCTTTGGCGACCAGTCGGTTCGCCAGTATTAATGCTAGCTAAAATTTTCATATAATATTTTATGTAGTGGTGTCTCATAACAGGTTTTTCACCAAAATATTTTTAAACCAAACAAATTTTGATAATCATATAATTCATTTATAGTATTTTCTTCAGATGTTCTGTTCATTGTACTACTCATCTTTCTCTTACTATCCGAGCAATGATTGTCCCGAAAGTGATATTTTACTTACATGGTGGAGGGAAAGGTCTAAAATTCTACGTTTTTATAGAATAAGGAGATTGTAATTTTCATAAATGTAAACACACTAAACAAATAACGACACAATTGGTTTTCAAGAGATGCAAAAGTTTAAAAACAGCTTGGAAAATGCCGCGCACAAAGGAAATAATGGTGACACACACACACACCCTTCATTTCTTTTCTTTTTTTTTCTCTCCTTTTTTTCTTCACTACTTTTCTTTTTACAAACCTTTTTTTCGCTTTGTTAATTTTTTTCTTTTCCGCCAGGACTTTATTTCGAGCAGGCATAGATTAAATATTCATACCGACTAATAATAAAAACTATTTTCTTTCTTTTTTAAACATCCCGTTATCTATGAATGAAAACCAAATGACTTCATGTATTTCTTTCTAAACAAATAATAATTTATTACTTCCTGCTATCTAACTCAGTTAGTGTGAGGGAAGGAAATGAAATTTTTTGGCGGGAAAGTAAGAAAAGTGTCGTTTTAACTACTTTCCACGCAGTTTTTTTAATTTTTTCTCTACATAAGAACCATCCTCGTGCCTTAACGAAAATATTTTTTAAAAATTAGCCAAATCGTTCGAGTTGTTCTCCAGTTTTGCACTTAGCAACGCATTTCGAGTTGCATTTTTATTAATTTAGATGACAGAATCCTAACTAAAGTTTCTTATGGACAAAAAAAGTGTATAATCTAAAACTGCAATGAGAAGAAAAAGTTTAAATTTTGTTAATTTATTTTTTAAACAATAATAATAATTTAATGAAATACAGTAACTAACAATAAGAATTCACAGAAATTTATTAAGATGGTAAGAATATTGCAAAAGCAGATAGCTCAAAAAGCAAGTTTGTAATTTTTACTTATTTATTTATTGAATATGTAAATAATAATTACTGCCAAAAATTACATTTGAGCTTACAGCTTCTTTTCTGTTCGGGGCTTTTGCATTCAGTAATGCTTTTATCATTACTCCTTTTTATACAATTAATCAAATTACACAAAAAATATTTGATTATTTTTAACTTTAATTAATTGATGTCAAAATAAAATCACACTATTTTTTGGTTATCAGAAACTTGAGTTAAGTCTATATTTTGATACCCTCATTACCTAAAATTAGAATTTTTAAGCATTTAAGATAATGATTCAAAATCAAATTCATATTTTGCATTAAATACATGTGCATGGATAAATTCTACCCTATAAGTAAAGTAAAAATAATTTGATGTCAGCAATTTATAAAATTCCCTAATACCATTCCAATTGAACAATATTTACATTAAGACATAAAAAATGCTACATCTTGAATATGAAATGTCAATATTTCATTTTTTTTTCATAAAAAGGTTAGTGTAGAAAATATAGATAAATAAAAAGAAAAGAAGGTAATTTAATAAAATATGTCTAATCTGTAACATAAATTAGAACACCACGCAAGCTTAAAATATGTGAAGAAAAAAATACCCTTTTCAAATTTCACTGATATATAGATTTCAAAATAATAATAATAATAATAATTTGTAAATTAGGAAACATATAATATTAACTTCAAATTTCAATGGCAAAATAGTAATCCCTTTTCATACTCATATTATTTGGTTGCTGTTAGAACTAATTCTTTCATGACAAAGAATAAAATAATTTGTAGGGAATATTATACTATTTATTGAGAATAAAAGCATAAGAAAAATTAATTCACCTGAAGTTGTTGTTTAATTTTTTCTTTGGCTTCATTTTCAAGTCTTAATTCCTCATCTTTTGCCTTAATATCTCTCATTATTTTTTCTTTTTCCTTAAAAATAAAATAAAATAAACTGATTTTTTAGTAAAAATGAATATTAAAATACCATTCACACTTGTAATTTCAAGCATCCAAATATTTCTGAATAAAACCTATTTCTAATAATATCCAAATTATAAATAAATATAAAATGAAATTACTTCGGCCATAATGTTCTGTTCATTCAAATATGCGACACGCTCTTCTTGCAGAAGATTTTCCATCTTTTTAACAATTTCAACACTAGATGGATCTAATTCATCTTCTATAGTTTCATCTTCTGTAATTTTTGTTGTTTCTTTTTTCTTTTTCCTCTTGGCTTCTTTGAGAGCTAGCTGTGCTTTTAATCTGAAATAAGATATTATAAACATTACACACATATAATATTAAAATATTACTAAAATATCCATTTGCAACCTTGTTTGATGTATATTTAATTTTTAAAAATGTAAGTACACACACACACAAATAAAAAAAACAATATGCAAGTTATGTTATTTACATTATAATATACTAAAAAAACAAAACAACTGGTTTCAATAACTTTGATTGCAAAGCTAATATTCTACTACCAAACAAGTTCTGTCAATTTTTTAAAATAGTGTTTTATTTCTATAAAAGCATATACATGGAAGTAAAATTTAAAAATTTACTTTAAAAAGATATTTGCTTTTGAAAATTATGAAATTATGCTCAAATGTAAAAAAAAAGTGCTAAACAATTTTTGTCAACTTTCTTTTACAACTTTAAAATGTGACAAAAATCCAATTAAAATATTTGGAGAAACTATAAAAGTAGTTTTTCTATTGATATATATTTATATTAATATATTATATATTATCTTAATGTAATATACTGCATATATTTAAATTATTGTATTACATAAGGGAAGCGGGTAAGCAAAAAAATCAAATTAATTTCTTGGATCGAATACATTATTATGATTTCAAGTTATCTAAAATTATTTTGGTACAGTAATATGCTCTGGAGTTCTGATATTTTTTGATGGTTAATTTAAAATTAATTATAAAGCAAATTAAATAAACTTTCCTAGTAAGTCTTTGTTAAATAATCCAAAATCTCATGGATTATGGATTTCAAGACAAACCAGTTAATGATATTTTCAACTTATAATTACAAGTTTAAATATCAAAATAGAAAAAAAGAAAATGATAAAATGATATTTACAATAAAATATTTATTACCGAGAAATTTCCTGTTTGAATTGAAGCAAAATGGCATCTTTAGGATCAACATTAACCACTGGTTTATTCTTAATGTTCTTAGCTCGATTGGCATACCTGAACAAGGAAAAGAATAAGAAAGATTAATTATAAAAGTTTTCATTTCAAAAAATATAACATTAGCTGTATAAATATCATTCTTATAGTCATTTAAAATATATTTTAAATGTTGCAACATACATAACAGAATATGGAATATCTGTTATGGAGAAGTTTGATATCGTATAAAGTAGTTTAAGATACCTATTTAAAACAAAAACATTTTTTAATTCAAAATGTAATTTTATTTTTTGAAATAAAACAGAATTTGTAGAATGTTTTATTTAATTTAATTTAAACAATTGAACTGCAGCAGAAATGTAATGTTTGATACTCTAAATTTATGATAAGTAATCTCTCGAAAATTGCAAACAGTGATTTCAATGGTTAAAATATATAAATTTTAATACATAGAATACATATCATGGAAAATCATCAAAACAATTAGGATGAAGAGTATGAAGGACTGACAGACAAATATTTTCATCAAGTTCGAAAGAACTTGAGCTTGGATGAAGAAGTGAAGTAAAAATATTCAATATAAATCAAAGGACATAGTAAGATAATTTGTTGATATAACTTTTTAAAACTTATTGGGAAATCCTAAAAGTACTTAAACAGTAACCACTACTTGAATGAGCTACTTTATTCATGAAATATTACTGTTCTATATAATAACCAAATTTTAAATTTATATAGTGCAACTTGTTTGGAGAGTACTTCAGTTCTTTTGAGGTTTTTAGAAATTGATTTGATGATTGGAATGTCTCAAAACAATACATTTCCCTTCAAAAAATATATTTGTCAATTCATAGATGGTTGGGTTATGGTAGCTTTTGATGGAAAGTATTTATTTTATCTATGAAATGACAAAAGGTTTTTCAGTTATTACATAAAAGATATAAAATCTTTTTTTATACACAAAACAATTTAAAACAATAGCATTTTTTAAAACATAATGTGAGCAGAAAAAATGTAATTACCTTAAAGTAGTAATTGTTTCTTCCAAGTTGTAACTGGCAGGTCCAATATTTGCAATCATTATAGTTTTCGCATTGCCACCCAAGGAGTCTAATGCAAACAAGATTTGGTATAAAATGCACAGAACAAATAAAATAAATATTAAATAATTAACAAAAGTTAGAATAATTCAAATAATGTAATGTTTATTTAAAAAAAAAATATTTTCAATGAAAATTTACTTCTCTGAAAATCAATACAATATGACACTAGTTATCCTCATTAACCATGATTTCTATAATATATACTTACAGTTTCAATTATCTAACATAACTGGAGTATTGATGATAAATAAAAGGAGAAAGAAATCAAACATTTATATAAAATAATTTGTAAAGGGTATCAAATTAAATTTAATGTCTTTCATAATATATTGCATTTCAAGACAAAAAAGAGAAAATAATAAGCAAAAAAAATTACTTTGGTTTATCTTAATTTGAAAAGAAAAGCAAAACAGCATTAAAATGACTGCACATGATCAAAACAACAAAATTAAAACAATGGAAGTTGCTTTACTATATATTAATATTTTCTGGCTTTTATATTGCAAAATTAGAAGAAAAGTGTAACATCAACAGTTAGGTTTCATTCAAATATTCACGGCACTTTAACAATACTTCAATAGAGTTTAGTTCATTTTTAAGCTGCAATAATTCTAGTTCTATAAATTGCATAAAAATTTTTGTTTTAAGATATAAAATAGCTCAACATTAAGGTTAAGAACACTTGCAGTTTTTGTGAGAATATCTAATTAACACTGATCTTAAATGAGAATAATTAACTTTACCCTTCTCTCTGTTGAAAAAGACAAAATGTTTCATTTTTTAAGAAATGTGTTGAATGATTAACAAGAAATAAATGTGTAAGTTTTTTTTTTTTGAGAATAGTAGGTTTTATTATTTATAAAATGCCAGATGTAAATTGATTTGTTTCCAGCAAACATTAAACATCAGTTCAATTTATAAATATTCTTTTATTATAATCATTGAAATAATTAAATAAAAAATTTAATTCACTGGTGATTAAATTGTGTCCCTAAAAATTCTGTGTTTATATATATATAAGAAAATCTCTGAGTAAAAGAATATAAAGTAAAAAATATCTGGTAATGACACTGACCTTGAAGTAAACGGGTCAGCTTTGAATCTCGATATGGAACATGAGTACTTTTCCCATCCACAAGTGCAGATATAACATTGCCTAAAGCTGATAACGAAAGATTTATTTTGATAGATTCTTTTTGTGTAGAGCCCTGAAAAATCGAAAGGTTCATTATTTTACAGAAATGAATTTCATAATTTAAGGTAGTTCTATATGCATATTTGTTATTCTAATAATCAACATAAGATTCCATATAAATAAACTTTCTCACAATATCAATAACACAATTTAACTAAAATAAAACACATATAGTAAAAGGAAAATACATTACCACTGCCCCAGTCTTTGCTTGTTTTTCACTACCAGCTAAATCAACAAGATTAAGTTTTCCAATCTTCACATGGGTATTTCCATCCAAATCAGTCTTAAATAAATTGCAACAGTAAAAATTTTTTAAAAAGACTGATGTAGCAAAATAAGGGGAGAAAAAATGTATATCAAAAAAAAATTTATATAAAAAATATAACCTTATTCTTTAAATTTTAGGAATTGGTTTATTTTTCTGGTCATTTATTATCATTTCAAAGTTATTTTTAGATGGATTACAATACATATGATAATTTTCTAAAAACTTGTTTAAAAATATTCTGAAAACAAAATCAGTCTAAAAATACATGGATGTTGTGAAAAAAATGTAGACATGTTTCAAAATATGTTTATCTGCAAATGGTATGACACATGTTCGACAAGAAATGAATCACAAGTTTTAAAATATGAAAAAAAGTATAAAATAAAGTATTTTTTAATAATTTAATTTTAAGCATTTATTAAACAATTGCCCATTATTCATATGATGTGATGGTAGTGTCCATATAATGAAAAAAAAATCTAAAAATTTGAGATATTCAACATAAAGACATTCAACACACACTTTCAAATCATTTGTAAAAATGTTCCAAAATTAAATGGAAATAAATTGATTTCTACTTCAGAAATGAAACAAAATATGTAGTAGAATATTCATTTAAGAACTAAATGGCAACACTGGTTTAGAAGAATAATGTTTTTATTAAAGAGGATTTGATTGCTAAGTATCACACTTTTTTTTCAAATAAACATTCTAATTAATTATAAACCAAAACTAATTAATTATAAACCAAAAAATAGAGAAGAAAGATATTATTAGAAAGATATATAAAAGATATTTTATACATAAAATCCGAATATGACTGTTTTCGATGTATCAAGGTTTCTGTACAATAACTCCCTCTCATCTATCTGATGATATTTTTTAATCTTCCAAACTTTATGTGTTTAAATTTCAAAATTGTAAAAATAATTTAATTTATTTGTAAAAATTTCAAAACCACCTTTAAATCCTTCTTGTCCTTCATCACACAATTTTTGAATTACAAAATGAAAAAACATATTTTAAAATAATATACTTCATCACAAAAAATAATAATAACAGTATTCTTTAAAACTTAAGATTATTGTATAACTGTGTCTAATTTAAATATTGCAATCTAACTTCAGAATATTTATAATTTCACTATAACAACTAGCAAAGAAAGTAAATAAATGCCCTTCATGAGCTGTTATCAAACGTAATTAACTTACAGCACAAGATTCAATACTGATCATAAATATTGCATGGGATCGTGAGCTGTGAGCATTCATATTTGTTGTTCTGGAAAGAAAATATCACAAATATGGCTTAATATATCATATAAATATAATAAACTAGTTCTAATAATCAAATTTTAAATATTGTTCCAAGCATATAAGTAGACATCAACAGCAATTCAGATATACAAAATCCTTTAACAGTAAACTTTTAATTCCTTTAAAAGTAACATGTAAATAAATAAAAATCAAAAAATACTATGCCACAATATGACATTTTAAAATACAAATTAGTTAAATTAGTTTGTTATTTCTTTATCTGAAGAAAAAAGCCACATTTCTTACTCTTTTCAAATAGTGATTATACAGTATAAATAATAGTTACTTTTTGAAAGTTTAAAAAGTTGCTTTTTGCAAATGGTTTTTGTACACAGGAACTTTATATTAATTATGTAAATTCTGATAAAATGTCTTTTTAGTTATTCACATAGTATTCTGTTGAATCAGATTTAAATCAACAATAACAACAATCAATTAATTCATAACAATCAATTTCTCTTCATATCAAGTTTATTTCTTACCCTATACTCCTGTTATGTTTTCCATCAATCATTACTTTTTCAAGTTCTTCTACTGTTTTGCACACAATTACAGTTAAGTCCTGTTAAAATAAGAATGATATCAATTGGTTATTAACAGATTTCATTTGAAAATATAATGTGAAGTAAATGTAATGCATCTTACTTTTACATAAACGCCGGTATCATTTCTTTCCCGCACTTCTAATTTTCTTTTAGGATCTGGTGACAACAAGTCACGTACTTCTTCCTTGAATAGAATGATAAAAAGATAGCATTTCATATATTAATGGCGATAGTAATATATAAAATTTATGTACAAGCTATAACAAAATTCTGAAATATTATTTACAAGTAAAAAAGTAATTGTATCAATTTCTTCAATAAGATAAGACAAAACATCAAGCATCTAGAAACTTTTTTTCTTTCAATTATCTTCACTATTAACCCCTAAATAATGGAATCAGAAAATTAGTTTTTTATATTAGAACTTCTCAGTTTATTTTCACCAACAACTTTTGTTCGATTTAATTCTATTAATTCGATTCAAATTTTTCTTTGCAATGTCCAATATAGAATGATAAAGTTACAACAAAACACATAAATGAAACATTAAGTAATTGTAAATGAAAAATATCTCATGCAATCATACCATAAATATTAACAGGGAATTTTAATCAAAATACTTTTTTCACACCTTTTTTTTCACAGCATTTTTCATTTTTAATAATGAAGAATCATTCAACAGTGTGTGTCATCAAAATTTAATAATCCCATTTTGGATTAGAATTGATAAGAAGAAGCTTTGCTTTAAATGGAACAAACAACAGGAATACTCCTTATGATTTTCCAAAAGAATTCAAGATTCACCCGCTAGTGTATAATATATTTTCATTCCATTTTTAGTGCTTACAGTACTTACAAATGCTTCTTTTATTATATACTTTCAGTGCATAGAAGATGTTAGAACAATATGTTTTCAAAGCAGATTGTTTTAATACAAAATAATGGATTTAAAATTTGATACCAACATCTCAAATTAGAATCTACGCAAATACTGTACTATTCCAAAACGCTTCACAAGAATTTCAATCAAAACTAGAATAAATTGGTTTTGGATATATATATAAAATGTATTTAATTGAACAGATGGTCAACAATTGATGAATCGCTTAAAACAAATGTTGCCACCAAAAAGTTTATATAAATATTCATGTTTTCAATCATAGAAGGAATTATAAATGCTGACATTTCAAGAAACTTAATAAAATATATCCTATTATTAAATCATTATTATTATTAAATTAATCACAGATTTCATCAAGCCATAAACATGATCTAGAATTCCAAGACTTACTTGATATATTTCAATATAAGATGCTGAAACAAGAAATTGTGTATTTTCTGATCGAGCAATATGACTAAATATATGTCTGAAAGAGTTTGGTATAACACCTTCTTTTTCAAAATCACCAAGTTGGCCTGAAAAAAAATACATAAGTAGAGGAATTTTTAAAAAAGAAAAATCTAACCTTATAACTAATAAAATGACACAGCTAAAGACCAATTACTAAATGGGAATGCTTTCCAAAAAAAAATTAACTTTATAATAGAAATTTAGTTATCATAAAGTTTATCAACATAAATTTACTTTTATAAAAGTTTAAATTTATGAAATGTAAGAAAG
>JAOUZG010021685.1:78352-98974 GCA_026289955.1 Argiope argentata
TCAGGGATTTGAATCAAATAATAAGTTTAAAAAGCATTAATATTTTTTACTTACCCACCATCATAAACAGCATCAAATGTAAAGTACTTAGAATTTTGTGATTTCATCTGTACTTCAACTCCTCCCCTATCCGGATAAAGTTTCACAACTCTGTAAAATAAAGGGAGGATATAAGAAATTTGAATACCAATAAAAATTAATAATGAATATTTTATAGATTAAAAAAAATCTAAGCATATATATATATATATATATATATATATATATATATATATATATATATAATTACTGCTTTTAATTTTTAAAATTAATATAAATTAAAATTAATAATAAATTCTTTTTAATTAAAGAATTAAATTGAATGTAGCTTTTCAATCAGGTTATTACAAAAATAAAAATGGAGCAATAGTTTGATTCATATTATATGTATAAAAAAATGATTTAATTTTACAGTTAAACTCTATTTATATGCAATACTTAAAATGAAAAAAAAAATCCTTATTTACTGATGATGAAAATAAATAGTTTTTTCACTGTCAGAAAATTTCCATATGAATAATTTCAATGATTTAATGTTTCAAAACATGATAAAACATCTATATTCAGTTAAAAATAATAATAAAATGGCAATTATAAATGGATGCAAATTTATTTGCATAATAAAAAATTCTCTGATTTCTATGAATAAAATCCTTAAATTTATCATTTGTTAAATATTAAAACTAATTTTTATTAGTTAGTTAAAAAAAGCATTATTTTTTAATAATGCTTTTTTATGTGTATTTGTGTATAAACCTAAGTTTTTAATACTGTTATTTATTAAAATATTTCATACATTTATTATGAATTGTATATTGTTGTAAAATAGGCAGGAAAATATGAATAAATAAATGATATGATGTGGAATGATATGATGTGTAATAGATGTAATAGAATGATATGATGTGTAATAGATGTAATAGAATGATATGATGTGTAATAGATGTAATAGAATGATATGATGTGTAATAGATGCAATAGAATGATATGATGTGTAATAGATTATATGAATTAAAGAAAGTATGAAATGATAAATTATATTAAAATACACAAGACAGCAAAAGAATCAAAGTATAGCAAGATATTCCGAATTGTTCCCAATATGGGCATTTTTTCTGTTTTACATATTCAAGAATTCTAGAACTTCTGAAGAAACAACATGAATTCATAGTAATGCGTTCATAATTTAGATTTTTACATTTTTATTCCTGTTAACTGATGTCCTTTGAAGTCTTTCTCCCATGATTATGTCTGAATAACATTTTTAAAACAGTACATTCAATATTTTCATTTCTGTAAACTTGGATATTTTTCTAAAATACAAACTTCCCTTCATAGAACGTAATCAAACATAATAAATACCTTCAAAAAATTGTCTTATATTATCAAATAATAATATAAGGCAATTTATTTTCTGAATTAAAATAAATGTAATATTTTTATGTCTAGTATCATCATACTAACATATTCAATCAGTCAATGAAAACTCATTAACTTCTTGGAATCAGAAATGTGATTAGTATATTCCAAGAATAGAACTCCTAACCTTGAAAATTTACAATTAACCTCAAAAATTTACATTTAGATCTTTTTTCAACTAACATAAATTCTTCAAATTCTCATAATCAAAGATGCAAATAATTGGTTTTATATAGTACAATAAAATTGTTTTTAAGATTTCTAAAATAATATGATTTGAATAGTTTCAAAAGTAATATAATTTGTAATAGGTGTTAAATAATAGTTTGTATACCTGAACTAGTCATATACTGTATTTTTAATTTTTTGTCATTGTAAATTCTTTTGATTCTTGAAATTAAAACATGTGAATACTAATTTAATTTTTCAAGAAATGAATCACACAGTCTTAATATATATTTTCAAGTATTTAAATTTACTCTATTTCATTTACACCAATTACAGAAAGCAAATTATTCAAACTTTATGAATGAAATGCTTTATAAAATTTAAGTTTTATCTGCCCTTATTTTACATATATAAGCCAAAACTTCAAACAAATTATAGCTTCTTTCAATTTGAATACAAGCGTGATACCTGCAAATCAATTTTTGAAAAATAAGAAAAACTTAGCAAAAGTAAATTGAAAATTCAGTACTTCATTTTCAAGAAAAAACTAAAACACAAACAAAACTTGGCATCAAAAAAATGAAACCATATGGATTTGACAGCCATTTAAATCTAAGAAAATTGTACTGCATGTCAACTAGGGGGGAAAATAAAAAAATAATTACTTTTGATAGTTAGCAGTACATTCTTTTTCACTCATAGGTCTACATCGTACAACAACTTTGACTGTTTCCAGTTTGCTTTTGATCTAAAAGATATATTTTAAACATTATTAAAATATTGATTTGTAAAATTTACATAATGTAACGTTTGCATACATAAAATTTATCAACAAGATTTATAGTAACAGTTTCAATTGGAAATTTTATTTCCAATTTAAATTTCAAACGTAAATGAAAATTACAACATTATAATGATGATAATACATTCAGTTCTTAAACACAGAAATACTCTTCCTTACACTTAAGTCAGAAACATTCTATTTCATCAAAATATGAACAAGATGAGAGATGAAGATTTTTACATTTAGCAATAAGATTATCTTAAATTATTCATGGAATTAGGAAACAAAATAATGGATAACCCATAATATTGCAAAATATTTACAATAAAATACTTTTAAACAATTTTTATTCTCAGTAAAAAAACTAAAAAGAGAGCTGCAACTTGAATAATAAATTATTGTTCTTAAATTGTTTATCACTTTTTTTTTACAAATAATAATTTTTTGTTAAACCAGCTTTTTTAATTTAAATTTCAACAACATTAATTAAAATATTCTTCATTTCCACTCACTTATTGTTATTTAATAGTCAGTGTATGCTTTGAATTAAAACAATACAATACAAAACAAAAAACATGACAAAAATTGAAAGAAAATACATCTACTGAGAGGAAAGTTATGATCAAAGCCCTACAAAGAAGTATGGCAATGTGCTCATTTAATAGCATAACACATCTTTATGATGTAAAATACTCCCAAAGTGCTCATCTCAGAATCCTAAAATATATAGAGCTCATCCTATTCCAATCAATAACAAAACGGATTATTATTTGTAATTTTGTTTTCATATAATTGCAATTTTTATTAAATATTTAGGAATTATTGTATATTTATATTTTAGTCTCTGTTGATCATAAAAAAAAAAAAAACCTAGATATTGATGTAGTCAGAGTTAGAGGATGAGAGGGATGGCAACCCATCCAGAATGGAATTTTGAAAAAAGATATAATCAGATATCGAGAAATAATTTTACATATTCTTGTTAAGAAATTTGCCTTTTTAAAACCAATAGGTTTATAATAATATATCAAATGTGTATTAAAGCAGTATTGACAAAACAATGTCATATAAAAAAATAAAGACCAAAATTTTACATTTGTAGCCAAAAGGGAAGATCCAATATAAACCATAAAAAATAAGATTACCTTCAACTGAAATAGTTCAATCAAAAATTATAGATTAGGAAGCTCCCTTCCTAAAACAGTCGCAATTTCATCTAGAAATTACAGTCTTCCAAAACTAAATAAAAATAGCGGCATTCATTGAATAAGCAACAAATGACAGGATACCTTGCAAAATTTTTAATTTACATTAACTTTTTAAATGATATTATTAAAAATAAAAAGAAGGAAAGGAAATGACAATTTTATACCTAAATGGCTAGTAATGAAAAAATGGTCAGCTGTAAATTTGCCCAGAGTGGCAAAAGTTTTGGTAATCTTACTGTATTTATATACATATTACTTACAACAAAATCAGCTGTGTTCCAAATCATACTTGAGCTCTCACCTCCTCAAAACCTCCAATTTTAATCATTATCCTGATTTTTTTAATAGATTTCTATCTACAACTAGAAACCTATTCATTTATTAACTCATTGATTGGAGGGAGGTTCTCTTACTCTGTCATTAAAAACAATACAGTATCATATTTGCAGATTAATTCAACCAAAAATTTATTATAAGAAATTAAGTAACTATTTAAAAATAGTTTAATATACATGGATACATAAAAAATAGTAATATTCAGGTATTTTTTCATTACCCAGGTGCCAACAAAAAATCATCAAATAATGTAGAATTCTGCCAAATTCCTTACAGCAATTATCAAGCAAAAAATTTCCAAATAATGTAGAATTTTACCAAATTTCTTTGCCAATTTTTTGCTGGTACCCAGCAAACAGAAAAGTATCAAGAATACAATTTAAGTAAAATATAGACATATTATGTTTTAAATATATATCTATATAATTCATGAAGACTAAATCACAGCAAAATGAAAATATTCTTATCAAAAATTATAATAAAAATGTAATGAAAATGTATTTCAAGATATTTTAAATAGTATACAGAGTACACAAGTTAAAAATTATAATAATTTAATATTAATTAATGTTAAATTTTAAATCATAAAAATACATCAAACTATAAAAGAATGAATCCTTTCAAAGTTAATTAATGAAATATTACTTTAAAAATTATAATTAATGCAATTGTGCTTACCTCTGTATTGGAATCCATCACTATATCTTGTTTATTATCGTTCTTCAGAAGGAGAAATTGTATAATATTAATAGAAAAATCTTTAAAAAATCAAAATATTAAATAAAATAAACAGTTAAAAATCGCATTTGATTTAGACAAGTTGTGAAAGATTTTATGTTTAAAATTAAATTATTTATGTTATGTCAAAAGATATAACAGAGCATGTACAATTTATTTTGATAATTTTTTCATAACAAAAGATAAAATTGTCAAAATCTTTTTGATTATAGAAATATTGTTATGAAAATAACTAAAATTTTATAAGAATCAATCCAAAAAATTTCCTCAAAAGAAGAAGTGCAACTGTACAAAAATTAGATTACCGCATTAATCAATAAATAATTAAAATAATTTCTAAATTTTTTCATTATATTTTAACTGATAAAATGGCTTACAAAAAATCTCCTGAAGAATTATTTAAAAATATTTTTTTTTCTCAATCTGCCTTTAAAAGACACCAACATTAAAAGTATTTAGGGATTTATTATACATTTAAGTATCATAAAAAATATCTGACACTAGATGACAATTTAAAATGCTCTTATAAAATGGAGAAAAAATTATAAAACTAGTATCACAAGTAGAAAAGGATATACTGTTGATTTAGGGAACAAGAAACATGAAATCTTTAGCATAATTCAGAACTGTATGAATAATGTAATACGTTTTACAAAAGAATGAAATTATTTTGTATCACAAAATCAAATGATTCAGATAATTAAATAAAATTTAAGTATTTGGTACATAAATAGAGCACAACCAGATGTTTTCAAATAGAAATCTAATGCATCTTACATGTAAATCGAAGATAATGTTTTTATTTTTAACAATGAAAATTCTCACATTATACAGGTATGGCGTAACATTTTAATCCTTACTACAAGGGATAGTTTTATTAAGTCAAATCTTTAAAAAAAATTTATTCTGTATTTAAAAAAAAAACATTTGCTCACTTTGTTTGTTTTTTAAACCGTATTCAAAAAGAAATGAAAACAAGAACTTAAAATATGTAGACACAAAATAACAATTCTCGCCACTGAACAACCTTTGAAAAATAATATGAATTTCGGAAGTTTATCAGCGATCAAAATGAATAATCTAAAGAGAATTGTAAAGTGATTTTACGCATGTTTATACTACAATCTAAATTAGCACAGGCTAATAAACAAAAATTAATCCTTAAAAATAACTATTTATTTAAAAAGCATTCTAAATTATTTTACTAAAATGCTGTCATTTGATAATTAATAATCTAAAATCGTCTTACGTTTTTTTTTAATGGTTAGTGTTACTGAAATAGGCAAAAGATTAAAGGGGTCGGAAGATTTGTTTGCTAAATAAATGTATCGGATGGACTGTCAGAAATGTGTTGCCAGATATTCTGACAAAAATATAAAAAAAAGTCTGTATTTTTCAGTTGCCAAGGCGACAGTAGGTGTGAACTGCGAAACTCCAATGAGCAAGTTCTGAATCACATCAGATAATGTTTCATCATTATTACATCACGCGATTTGACACAAATAAATGAATTTGAGTAATGGAACGGCAGTTCCTGAAACGCTTCTATGGAAAATGTATTCGTTTTATAAACGATATCCTAATCAGATACAAAGCTTAAAATCGAATAATGAACGGCGTATTTTGTTGATTTTAAAAGTATAATTTAAAGTTCTTTAGCAGCAAGATACCATTTTCTGTTCAAACTAATTAGTAAGCCAAAAATAGCGTAAACTATAACTACGTAGGTGGGAAAAGGCCTAATTTGAATCTTAGATTCACGTTAGAATAGCTATAACACTCCCGCAAAATAGTCCGATTTTACAAACCCGTAACTATAAGGAATTTGTCGGTCTTTAGCGTCGAATAATAAAGCTTTCTTAATTTTGAAACGTTATGAAAGAAAATAAAGACTGATTAAATATATTTCATTGGAAGGAATGAAGGTGTGCTCTCCAGCGTATGCTCCAGAAACGAGGCTCGCAGCTTTTGCGGGTATATATTTCATAATTAAGCTTACGAAGGAAAAAAAAATTTAAAAAGGTCTAAACAAATACAGGTTCTTGGATATCAAACGCTTTTCCCAACCTAATTTATTTTCTTATATTTAATTTTTTTTAATATCGAAAATGACTGCATATATTGGAGAGGTACAACAATTCCTTTGCTGCATTTTTATTTTGTAGACCTTCCTGAATTTGAAAAACCATTTTTGTAATTATATTAATCTATAAACATAAAAATTTAAACTCTTTGAAAGCCAGATATTTAAAATATGGCATGTAATTATCATATCAAATTTTGGCTCAAAATCCGTACAAGGAAAGAATGTTCATGTAAGTGGAGGGTGTTGAAGTAAATGTAAGGGCCTACGAATACTGAACAACAGCCTAGTAGATCTGTATTAAATTTTGGTCAAATCCTAAGCTATACATAGTCATTTTACCCTTTCTATCCATTGGTAAAATGACTATGCATTCGAGAATATTAGAAGTCGATACCGAAAAAGTAATAAGCTATATGCATGTGACATTCAAGTAGAAGTGTCTGATTTTAGCAAATCTGTAATTGGAAGATTGTCAGGCTCTTTATATATATATGCTTTCGATTATTCAAAATACAACTAGGTAAATGGTTGCCAGTCGAAAACTTTCAAATTTGATATTTTTATAAAAAAACAAAATAGATTTTATATCATGGTTTCTAATCAACTCTTATCTCAAGTTTCTGCATAATTAGGTTTTCTTTTTATAGTTAATCGTACTTACTTTTCGGTTTATTATTATAATGATCTCTTTAAAGTGAATGGCATGATGAGAAACACTGGTTATTTTTAACGTGTATCTTTTATCAAAATCTACTCAGAAAAAGGCTTTTAACCGGGGGATGAGGAATCCCAGTTAGTAACATCTAAAAAATCCTGTATTAGTCCCCTCCCCCTCTTTGGCATGCGTTAAGCCAAATTGTCTTTAACGGAAGAACAAAGAAAAAGAAAATTATACTAAGTAATATTTAAAAAACAACAACAACAATTGTTTTAAAATAAATTCCTACTTAGGTTAAAACAGAAAATTTTTAATTTAGTTACTTTTATTAAATACTATCAATATAAATATGTATATAAATATGACAGAATCACAGTATTAAGAAGAAAAAAAATAGAAATCGAATTTCCTGTCAATTTCAACTATCCCTTCTACATATGATGTTCGAACTGGCAGCCCAAGGAATGCGAATCCAACACCATACCTGCCAGACTATCCCAGCATGACAATTACAAATTCTATAAATTATTGATCAAAAAATTATATTAGCGCTGAATTTTCAATGCCAATTGTGACAATACAAAGTGCATGAATTTTCTACACCAGTTGTTGAACACAATACAGATTAGAAATTGCTAGTTTTCTTTATTTTGTATTATTTTCATTTTAAAGTACTTTAAATTATTAATAATTTTTTATGCATTAAACATTATGAAAATAAACAGACTCGTTTAAAATAATCACCCGAAAACTTAAGCCTAACTTCATTAGTGTGCAGAAAACATAAACTGGATTCGTTACTTATTTGGAGGCGGGGGGATGAAAATTTTTAGCATGAAAGTTAGTTTTTGATTAATTAATAAAAATTAATGAATTAATATTTGAAGAAACTGTATTAACAACAAATGCCATTCACTACAAGTTTAAAAAAAATTCTTGAACTTGATTGGATGAATAAAAAGTATTTTATTAAAGATTGAAAATTTGAACAAGATATATATATAGAGGGAGAGTGTGAGCTAATTGTAGGAATTGAAAAATATTGACATATTTTAGGCTAACACATTTCATAAAACAACTTATTATGTTTGCCATTCTATCTATTTATATCATAGCCCTAATAAAAAATTCTTATTTGCAAAAATAATTTTTCGCACAATGAAACAGATAAGTAATTTAATAAGAACAAAAATTCTGACCATTTAGCAGTTATATTACATCAATTTAATCAAAGTGGTGGTAAGATTACTTGCAAATATAATAAGTAAAGTCCTGAAGATCGACACAAAAAATATTTCTGATCAACAGTCATATTTAGACAACAAAACTAGTTCCCAATTTAATAAGAATCCTTTTGTATTAAAGAGAAACCAGAGAGAAATGAATTCTAAAACAGGTGCTTTTATCGAACACATGGCTGTCTTAATGAATACGAGCACTCTGACCTATATTAATTTGGTGCAAATAAAGCCCAACAAAAGTATCTACCTAATAAAATAATTGTGGAGGAAAAAATCTTAGCATTGTGTTTTCATCGATTATCCTCTTATGATTTTAAATATTGGTACCTTTCCAAAATAACATTTTGAAAACCAGTTTTAATCATTTGTATTACATTTAAAGATTTTGTTATATATCATCCTATTCAATTGAAGGGGGAGAAAATTAAATTCAACATAAAACTTTTTTTAATACGGCACTCAATAGCTCGATTAAAGAATTAAATTGATGCACTGCTTTGATCTGATACAAACAGCAGTTTCTTACTTTGAATATTACTATTAATAATAGAACAACTTGATAAACGTATAATTTTTGTTTGTATTGTGCAAGCATGTTTTGAACTATAATATTAATGCTGTAAAACAAAACCAGCTACTAATTAGATACATGGTAAATCATATCTTCGCCTTCAATGTATTTAAAGTTATAATAAAATAAATTGCTCAAAAGGGAAATAAAATAAATTTTAATAAATTTTTATGCACCTCTCACCTGCAGCCCAATGGATAAGGATATATTTTTTTCCTTACAAATTTAAAAACATTTACATGTTAATGGTCAGAGTAACCTTCTATTCCATAAAATTTCTTGTAAAGATCACAAACCAAATTTCATCTGTCTAGCTAACATGTTTTTTCTTAACTGTGTTCACAAATAAATAAAAAAAATTTTAATGTAGAAGGGAGAGAGAATTGGGTATGTTTACAATATGGAGATTCATTCAACATGTATAGTATTTTTTTTAATGATTACAATACTATTTTTTTTTAAAAAAAGGAAATTAAAAATTTTCAGGTTCTGAAAGTATATTAAAATTATTAAGTATTGCATATTTCCACATATTGCTTTTTTTTAAAAAGGAAATTGCATTTTTAATTACCAATTTTGTATCTTATAACTTTAAACAAGAAATTTTTGTATACATATACATTAATTTCATGCACATTGGCAGCAGCTCTATCGATTTGAATCAAATATTATATTTATATAAGGTTTTGCTTTAAGTGTGTCAATATATATGTCTTTCCTGAAATAATATGGGTATTTATGTTGATTACGTCATTTTACGTTACCGTTGATGTGCCAACCACCTTGAGCCAATTTACTTAGGTGGCCAGAATTTTTTGATACCTTATGCCGCTATTGATTATCTGTTTTCACGTGTACACTCATATCATATCCATCAAACATGTTTTTTTAGATGGAATAATTCCATAATTTTGGAAATATGTCATTGCATCTTTCTTATTGGCAGGCAAATCCCAAATTTTAATCATTTTAACAAGTCAAAAAATCGGAACAGAAAAAGCACTTAAGTCTTCTGCGAAACCAAAAAAAATGGCAAACGAAAGTCAAAGTTTGCAAAACATTTTAAATAATGGCGGTGTTTGCCTTTATTGGCAGTTTAATAACTCAATGGTGGCACCTACAAATTTGGAAATGAAGATCTATGGCTTAATATGTAAGTATCAAAATGTGATTTAAAAAACACCTACACAAAAAACCTTTTTTATATATGTATATATAATTAAATATTAGAGCCTTTTCTATCTCTCTCATGCTGTCATGTATTGTCAACTCTGACCCAATCTCTCCATGATAAAACAGAGTGCAAGTTCAAAAATATAAGTAATGACAGATGAACTATAAAATGAAAACTGAAATACAGTCTTTTTCAATAACATATCCAACTACCATGGATTATTTTTTAAAAATTTAAATTACCAGTTTACAAGTAAGTAAGATAAAAAAAATATTTGCATGTAATCAGTATTCGTAGGTAATGTCATTTGTATCTAAATATTTTATCAGCAAACACTGCAATTTTATAAAAAAAATTATGCAAAGTGAAGGTTAGTCCCCAGATATTTTTCATATAAAGAAACGTTTAAAATGCCAGTTAAGCTTTAATTTTTTACATAACAAGCTAATTCTTTAACAAATAAAAGCAAAGTTATATACAATGAATCTTCACAAAATTAGATACTTGCAGATACTTAATGTTGTAAATTTCAATTCAATTAGTTTTTATTACAAATTACAGAAAGTTTTAAAGAATTTACCACTTACAAGACTATATAAATTATGACTGAATTCACATTAAAATTCTTCAGTTCTTAATATAGAAAAATATTTAAATATTCCTTTAATATGAAACCAAAATTAAATATTCTTTTCTCTCAAAAAATTAATAAATAAAAATAAAATGTAATAAAAAATTTCGTTAAGCAGAAATCTATTTTAAGAATCTCCTTACTTACAAGCTTCTTGTATTTTAAAACTTTTTAAATTGTTCAGATCTTAATCAGTAACATCTTTATTTCATAAATTAACCTTCTGAATGAAGTCAATGACATCAGAATGCTATTAAAAGCATAAATGTTTAGTTCATTTTTAGTCTAACCCTTAACATTTCAGAAATTTTTTCTAAATTTTATTAGATACAATCTGCCTTGCTTTCTAACAATGAAAAGGAATTAAATAATATTTTGTAAAATAATAAATATAATTTGAATTATACTGCATTAATGAAATATATACCTGGAAAATCATGTTACAAAATCTCTAAAGAATTATCATGATTAAAAAGACAATTGTTTTTTAGTTTTGAAATTGTATAAAATCATTTTTTGTAATTACTTAATGGGAGTTATTTCAGAAAAATAATAAATCTGGTTTAATTTTAAATTTCTTTTGGTTGGTATTCTACTTTTACTATAAAGCACTTACATTATTCTCAGCAAAAAGGCAATTTATTCATTTTTTTTAATGTGGATGATTCAACAAATGTTTCAAATATATCAATATTTTTTCAAAGATACACCAATACCAATTTTTTAAAAATACTCTTTTTATTGTATAAATCATATGTTGAATACTTTCTCTACATACTTTAGATGATGCTTCCTGCCAACAAATATTTAATATTTATAGCAAATGGAAATATCTGTATGCAAATTATAGTCCATTTCCTCATAGAAGTTCTTTTTTTTTTAAAGGCACTTCTAAAATAGTTTATTTTGCAATGACTTGCATGTGTCATTTAAAAAAGTCATTGTAAAAATAGGACTGGCTTAAACGCTGATGAATTTAAATTGCTGAACAAGTTAGCAAGATAATAATACTCTTCAATAATTGCACACAAGCAAATATTGTAATAAAATTTTTCACATATTTTCATATGAAAATAAACTTCACATTATTTGTACAAAATATAAAAAAAATCTTAGGAATGTTAATTTCTTTACAGCACATGTTGATCCAGGTGCAAACTCATGTTTTTTTGAAGATGCATTTCGTCGCAGAATAAACATGTGATGAAAGTTTCTTCTTTTTCTTCTGAATGCAATGCATTGGGCTTGCTGGAATATAAATACTCTACATCCCCTGTCAAATCACCACATGTTGATGCATGTCTTTCAATTTCATCAGAAGGAAAAAATTCTGAAATGGGGGGAAAAATCTTTTAGACAAATTATAAGCGATTTATAAAATCTTTGATATACAAAGCTAACTGAAAATGTTCAGATTAAGAATTGAGAAAGTCAACTTCAATTGTCAAGTAAAAAGAAAAATTTCAGAAAAAGATAAAACAAACGCAGGCCCTTTCTTTTTAAATAGTAATAGATAATTTATGATAGCTCTCTTTGATAATGAAGCAAAATGTTGCATGATAAACAAATTATAATTTTCCATCTTGTTTATCAACTCCTCCTCCCTATAAAATATATAAAGATATAAATTTTCGAATTTGAATTCATCAACTTTGTGAATAAATGCAAATTTGGAGCTTTACCAACTATCTGATTTACAATAATTGGGTTGGCATTGCAAAATGTTTGCTTAGGTCCATTTTTTCTGCCACCAGAATCTTAGAACTTACCAGATACAAGAAATGCTCTCAGAACTGCATTCTTGGAAGATGCTAGGCATGAGTATCTTGTCCTTTTCTACATAGATCTGTTATTGCAAAACATTTCCCTATTTTTTCAATTCCTACCAATAGCTCACACTTCCCCTATATATATATTATATATATAAAATCTTGTTCACATTTTCAATCATTAATAAAATACTTTTTATTCACCCAATCAAGTTCAAGTTATTTTTTTAAACTTGTAGAGGATGGCATTTGATGTTAATACAGTTTTTTTAAATGTTAATTCATTAATTTTTATTAATTAATTAAAAACTAACTTTCTTGCCGAAAATATTCATTTTCCCATCGCCAAATAAGTAACAAATTCAGTTTGTTTTTTCTGTACACTAATGAAGTTAAACTTAAAATGTTTTCAGCCAATTATTTTAACCGATTCCAATTATTTTCATAATTTCAATACATTTACAATTAAACATTAATTAATCAATTTTTTTAAATTTCATTTTGAAGTACTTTCAAATTAAAACAATGCAGAATAAAGAAAATTAAAAATTTCTAATCTGTATTGTGTTACCCCAACAGGTGTAGAGACTTCATGCATCTAGCCTTGCCTCAATTGGCATTGAAAATTCAATGTCAGTATAATTTTTGGATCAAATTTTTATAGTAACTGTAATTGTTAGGCCAGGATAGCCTGGTGGATTCTTATCCTTTGGGCTGCGAATTTGAACTTGCCAGTCGAAAACTCTCAGTGTGTGTGGTGGTTGGCGCACATTAAATCTGTCATGGTCACAAAGTCCAGAAAGAATGTCAAGAGTAATTCTACTGGTGGTACTAAGCCAGAGGTGATCATTCTCTGTTTCAGGTCTAAATTATGATCTGTAGATGAGTGAATGAAATGCTTGAATGAAGTCCACCCCATTAAAAGAGTTTGCACAATATATGACAGGCTTCTGTCTGTGAATGCTCAGAGGTCCATACCCTCAGACGCTACAGCACACCTCCTTCCATTGTAAAGCAGAACACAAGAACAATTGAATCTATTTAATAAAAAGTAACAAATAAAATTTTCCTTAATTATACCCAAGTTGGAATTAATTTTTGTTTAAAAAAAACTGATTTTTATATTATTTGTTTTTATATGGCAATATTTTGATACAATCTGTTTCATAATCCGGATGAGTGATTAATTCATATCCAAGTTTCGAAAAATGTTCGACATTTCATTAAACTTAGCCTTGTTTTTGTTTGTTTATACTTTAACAGTGTAGATTGAATGCTTTGTTTAACTTTAGACCTATAGCTTTTTTTTTTGTATTTTTATTTTAAAAACTTAAAAAAAATGTGGATACAAGCTTTTAATCTAGAAATGAGCCTTAGTTAAAGAAACAAGGCAATGAAAATAAGTTTAAAAAAACATGGAATTTGAAAAAAATATCCATTTTTCAAATAAACAAATAATAAATTCTTTTCTTTTTATGAAATTTCCCAAACACTCAATTTCATAACTAAATCCCATTAACTTCCTTTTCACGACTCATTAGATTTTGTTATTAATGAAAAAGTCTCAAGATTATTGAATAAATAGAATAACTTTATATTACATTTCAAAAAAATTCCATCTTAAAAGAAATTTTATTCCAAATAAACATGATTGAAACATGACATTTTATAAGTTTCCAACTTCTATATTTTTATCAAAAGTGGACCCACCTTTAAAAGATGTTTGTCCTTGAAAATTAATGAAAATAATTTTCAGAACTCCTCAGTTTTACAAATTTTTCAGACAGAAGATTAAAAACAACTTCATCCAATCTCACTTTGACATGAAAATTCTTGAAATCACATAAATATTTAATCATTAACTATATACACCACAAAATAAATAAGTACTTAAAACAGTATTGGATTCAGTTAAATCCTTTGATGTGAATCCTGTGATACAAGTGCATCGCAGAACAGTTCTCTTTTCCTTCCCCCTCCCTGCATTTACTAAATTTTACTCCACTAAAGCCTTTTTTTTCTTCAAATTGTGTAATTTATTGGAAATTCCTTTATTTTTCATTTGAATATTTTAAAAACAAGCTTCTAAATAATTATATAAGCGAAATATTTACTGTATTGGATTTTTCATTTGTAAACTGTAAAGCATTGCATAATTTGGTCATTCTTATATTTGCAATCACTTTATCAGTTGCAGAACATGGTGCATAATTAGAAAAATTAATCTAGCTTTAACTATTTAATAAAAATATTTCGTGATAATTTTTTCCCCAACTTTGATCCCTCCTTCTATAAATGGACACTAGACAAAACCATGAGCTTTAAATTTTTTGTTTTTAAGAGTCCAACACATGAGTATGAGTAGTTTGAGTGCACAGTCAAGAAAACCAAATAAACCACTTTTGAGTTCCTGTAGATTATAAAACTTCTATCTTAAGAAGGTTTAAAACCAAAAGATTAGATAAAATTTTGTAATGGCTACAGATCTTTTCCCTTGAATATATTAGGATAAGAAAGTAAAAAGAATTTTATTACTAATAATGCATTTTTAATATTTTCAACAAAAGTATATAGACAAAAGTCAACAAGTAACTTTGAAACATCATGAGCAATTAGGCTTACTTTTATTTTCGAAATCCTTGAGTCATTCAATGTATACACATCTTTCAAAGATCCAAATTAATAAAATATACAATTTCCCAAAATATTGTTTAAAAGTTATAAAATTATTTATGTCGTACGCAAATTCCTTGCAGTTAAAATATTTAACTAAATAATTATTGGTGACTTTACTAAATTATATTGAAAAACTAACTAAAGGCTTTTTTAAAAAGTATAGGAAAGTACACAAAGATGAACTAAAAGCAGTGTTAAAAATAATTCACATGTCTCTACATTAATACATAAAATTACTTGTAAAAAGAACATTCTTTTTCCTAATAAGCAAAAGGAAATAAAATATGAATCAAATAAATAAAAGCAATACATTTTTTCCATGTTATTAGCATTTTGCTAAACAGATTTCTGAATTAATTAAGGCCCTTTCAGAGATGAAAGATAAGATATGAATATATAGTCTTGTAATCAAGCAAATTTAACATAATATAATGTGATGAGATTTCCTTTTTCCCCCTTTGGAAAAAAAGATTAAAAAATAAAATGCCTTTAAAGCTCTTATATTCAGAGCATTAAACATAAGCAGTTATTAAGAACATAAGGCATTAAACATAAGCAGTTATAAGGACTTCTCATAACAAGGCAAGCATTTCAATTTACTGGCGAGAATACAAAGAATAAAATTTTTATAATATTTAAATGATTACAAATGTAATAAATAGATTTGAACAAGTGAAATCTTACATAAAACTTTCAGAAATTACAAATGCTAAATTCTGACACAACATTTTGAATAAAAATACAAACCTTTATTTTTATTCTGGCATTTACAGAAATAAAATCATAAGCACAATAGAAATATATAAAAAGAAGATAAAGACAAATAATTTTCCCTACTTAATCAGATTATATAAAATATTCCTATTTACCTCTACATATTGGACAATCAACATAAGTAACTCCACTGGATGTTGAGGGTTGCACACCATCAGATTGAATAAAATCCTCAGGACTGTGAAATAAAATTTTAAAAATTTAATAAGTTTATCTTATAATGGCTTTTTCACATTATTCATGACATTCTTCAAATAATATAGTTAAAATATATTTATTTACAGGTACATAAATTGAAATGCCATTGTAAAATACACAATTTTCCCAATATGGAATTTAAATATCAAAGGATTCCTTGAATCACTTATCCTTTACCTTATTTTTTATACCCTTAACACTTTATTTTTGCATTTATAGTTGCCTGAAACTTGAGACTAAGAATCTATACATTTATGCATACATAAATGTAATTAAAAAAATGTTAAATAAATAAAATTGAAGCACAAAAGGTTCAATTTAGATACTGAGCATATAAAATTTCAGACTTTTTCTTTTAACAAGAAAAATTATTGTTAATCATTTTCAAAGATATTTAACTAAAAAGTTGACATTCATATTGACAAAAAGAATATTATATGGATATTTCATTATTGCAATTGTTTTCGAGTATTAAACCTTTCTGCAAAATGGAAATATTAAAAACATTTGTTTATATCCAAATTATCACAGCTAGAAATTGAAAAACACTTAACATTTAACACAGTAAAAGAGATCCTGGATTCACAACTTCATCAGTAAAGTTTTACTTAAATTCAATAGCAGCGCAAAAAACTTTTTCTCTCTTGTATTAGTTTTCGAAGCAAAAGCTAGAACACTTGACAGTAAAAACAATGACAAAAGTGGCACATTGCTTTTATATTTTTATTATTGATTAAAATAATGTTTGATACTTTTAGAGGATTTTTGTAGATGCCAAGCAAGATACAAGACTGCATGATCAAAACAGTTTTTACAGCAAATTATAAGTGATGAATACCTTTATATTATTTACTGATTAGCAATAAACACACAAAGTAGATATCTCTCAAATGTTTTTTTTTAAGACTTCAAAAAATAAATTTTGGAATTTCATATTTCTTTTGAAAATAAAAATGTTGAACCAGGATTTATTCATTTTTAAAGAATATTTCACAACTCATTATTTAGGAAGATGCAATGAGTCACAGATTCTAGCCTTTCTTGGATAGTTTTAAAGATATTCTTATCAATTTTGAAACCAGAAAATATAAAACTTCTTATATATAGCCTATTTGTCAATTCTCCATCAAACTTGTAACTTTGCGCATATCAGGAGCATTACAAAGAAATAACTTATCAAAAGACAGTCACTAAAAAATAGAGAAAAGAAAAAATAAAGTTATATATTATAAATATTATTTAATAATAATTATTATATAACTCATAATTATTATTTAATATAAAATCCATCTTAATCTATAAGCATCCTTTTTAACAATTTAATGTAATTGATTTGTGAGTTACCACTAATAAGAAACCAATAACAGTTTGGAAGCAGCAGAAACAAAGAAATATTTAAGCATTAAATATATGTATTGTATTGCATATCAATTTTGTGCAACAAATCTGTATATGGAATTAAATTATGAAGAATCAAAACTTAATACCTAATATTGAGAATTTCTGCAGTTTTTGAAGGTTTTGCAGGTGTTTTCAAACGTTTCAATGCCCTTTTCATTTTGTCAGCTTCATCCGAATCAGACAATTTTCTTCTTACAGGCGTGGATAACTGTAAATCAAAGGATGACACTTCTGGTTTGTTACAGTCACTTTTAGGATTAAAAGGGGATGATTCTGCACTTGAATCTTGTTTTCTTGAGAAAGAATCATCTAGCTTATAATCAGAAATAAATGCATTGCCTCTTATCTTCATGTAATTCATTCTAAAAATGATTTTCTCAGCAGTATTCAGATTTTGTTGGGACTGTTCTTCAAATTCCTTCATGTAATCTAAAAATATATCAAATATTTTAATGCCTAACAAAATTTTTTATAAAATTCTGCAGCTTTAAACAATATTTGACAAACATTACCTTCTAATGTTTTATTTTCATTTTCTTCTCCCAGACAAGCAATAAGAAAAACATTTACATCTTCCTCAAACTGAAAAGTAGTAAATAAAATTAAAATACTCCATCAAGTTAAAAAAATCCAAAATAGATAAAATTCAAAGACATAACAATTTTATAAGAGTAATTTTTTTTAATAAATCAAGTTACATATAAGCATTTTTACACTTCAGTTGAGTAAAATTGTATGGGAAATCTTTTAAATAGATAAAAATTATCATTCATAGTATCTGAATGTAATGTAATGATTACTGAAATGCCCATGAGAATGTTTTTTTTTTTGTTGCTTGGTTATTAAAACCTAACACATAATAAATTTTGAAATAAAAAAAGTCAATAAATTCCCCTCCCCCTACATTTTAAAGCGTTCATTTAAAAAGCAAAATGATAAAACTTTCAAATTTAAAAACTGTAGTTCAATGAAAAAATATAGAATGTCAAAGATTTATTAATTTAAATTAATTTAATTTATTAAATTTTATTAAATCAAACAGTGTTTAAACTAATACTCACAGAATGAGAGCGTGGTTTCTCATCAACTTGTTTTGATCTGGAAGCATTCAGAAGTTGTTTCCCCCTAGTAAAACTGATATTAGACCCATATTCTTTAGAACGTTTCAAAGGAGATCTAGAAGAGATAAACAAGCAAATTAATCATTTGAAGATACTTTAAAATCTTTGGAAAATGTTCTGCTTGATAAAATTTTGCAAATAGTAAAAATAATATTTAAATTGCTCTCATATTTCAAAGATGGGGGAAGTTAGAGCTGAAAATAGAGCTTTGAAAATAATTTATTTTGAAATATGATATATATTGTATTGAGGCAGTTACATCAATAAATTAACAAAGCTGGATTCTAATTATAACAAAAAACATTCAGTCCTGATTTAGTGCCTGTCATAAGTAACATGCACCTATCCTTATTCTTAGAGCGTGAAAGGGGATATTGTGCCATTAAGGTGATTATGATCCTAAAGAGGGTGGTAAGGAAAAAATGATATATTCTTGAAGCATCAAATAAGAGAAACAAATAGCACTATTTTAAGAAATGTACAGTAAAAAGTGCAAAATTCTACAATTAATTATCAAGTATTTGATAAGATAGAACTTCAAAAAAATATTGTTAGTAGTCTTTAACATCCAAAGATAATGATTATATATATATATAAATCAACCAATATCATTTTTATGGCAAAATTTGACTACGTTGAATATAAGCTGTTATTCTCATTAATAACAGAAAGTATCTCTATCATTACAAATTTCATAGATGATCATACATATTCTTAAAAGAACTAATGACAACATAATTATAATAATTACACAATAGCTTGCCTGATCTTATGACATAAAGTATAAGACCAAAATAAACATGGGATATATAAAAAAAAACAAATTATTCTAGGTATGAGGATTTAAGGGATTAATGTTTCAACAATGTAACAAAAATAATTCTTTTAATCAATATTAGTTTTCTGTAAAACATTTTCCTTCTCAACAATACAACTGAATTTAGCTATTAACCTCTTGCACTATCATTTAATTAGGAGAAATGTGTGCCAATACTGTCTAAAGAAATTTCAAATAAGCTTTAAGTAATACAATAGCGCAGAAAATTTAGCACAAGTACACTGTACGTTATTTTCAGTATAGGAGAAAATTTCCAATGACGTACATTGTACATCAAAATAGCGCAAGAGGTTAATGTTAGGAAGATATTAGAATTTTTTTGTGAATGTCATTTAAAAGACTACTTAGTTTTTTTTCTTTCCCTTCTATTTCTTAATTATTCAAGCACGTTTTACAACCTTGTTAAATTTCTTTAGCAAAGCTTTGAATACAGATATTGTTTTTGAATTAATAATCACTAATTGAAGATTTTATCCAATACATTTAAAAAGATTAAAGGCAAAAACACGTCTTTCTCAGGAAGAGGGGGAAAAATAATTACCTGTCATTTTTATCACTTAACATTGATTGGCCATTGATACTAAGCTCTGCCGCAACCTCATTTGTGCGTAGTGAAAGAAATGTTAGACCAAACTGAGTATTCCTCCTGTAAGGCTGGCAACAAATTACTTTTATACGATCCCATTTGTCAGTGGCAACAGCTGCATTCAAGTTGCCTACAGTATAAGAAAATAATATTTAATGCTATTATTAAAAGAATAATGATATTTCCTGTATTTATAAAAATACTTA
>JAOUZG010021685.1:99074-119464 GCA_026289955.1 Argiope argentata
AGATATCTAACAAGTTGTCTTTCCAATAAGCCCAAAATATCAAATTTATTTCTACTGAAAAAACTTATTCTTTTAATAAATTTTCATAGTCATTATATTAACGAATACAATCAAATAACAATTATTTTTTACAGAACTTATTTCAATTGGAGAGAGGACAGAATTACTGAAATAATGATCTAAATTTTAGAATGTAGAATATTTTAACATCAATTTTTTTTTCTCCCAGAATGAGACACATATGTATATGTATAGTAGAAAAAAATTAGGTTTTCAATAAAGGCATTACCATTCAATAATCAAATAAATAAACCAATGCCTAGATATAGTTTTCCTTCAATAACAATGAAGAAAAGAAAATTTAATTTTAGATTTTTTTTTAATTGTAAAAAGTCAATAGTTACTTTCCACAATCAATCACTACATTCATGGCACTATTTCATTCGGATAAGGGGTGTTTCAATTTTTCACAGAGAACTTAATTATGTTGAGGGCTCTATTTGAAATGCTAACTTAAATCCCTTAAATAATACTTATTTCCTGATTCTATTAATGTGTAAAATTGTTTGTGATTTTTATTTTCTGATTATAATTAATATAAGAATTCCTTAAACTGTAAAAGTGTATTAAAATATTTAATTAAAGCTTTTTCAAATAAAAAAAAATAAATAAATGCATTTCCAAAATTCTTCATATTATAGTTAATCCATCAAGAATATACATTATATTTACAGAAGAATAGGTGATTTCTTACTTTTATTAAACATGTAGACTGCATTACGATCTACACCTTCCTTGAGATCAGCCAATGAAAGTAATGTTACAGCTGGCAAGAAAGAAACATATTGTGTCTTGGAATGGAAAGAAGATCTTCCAACTTGTATTTCGACAGTGCTACAGCCGTAATTGCCTAGAATAAAAAATAAAAAAAATACAAACAATATCACAAATACGAAAAGAGAAGCATGCCAAATCAAATCAAGATTATATATCAAATACATGCCAAACAAAAATTTTTACATTCTATTTCCCCACCCTTCATTGAATTAGGTCAGAATTTCCATAGCATAAAATGATATTTCAAAGCACTTCATATGTGTAAGATTTAAAACCTGCAAATTGATAATGAATTTTGTGTTCTCATCTGATTTTATTCTGGTACAACAAATCAATGACTGCATGCAATTAAAAATTTAAAATAATTTTACATTTTTGTAATTCATTAACGCACCCAGAACACTAATATGATATGGATTTTAGGACCATATCAACAGAACAACCAGTGTATTTATTCTAATACTTCAAATCAATTAGAGAAAAAAGGGGGAAAATTATGAAATTAATATAATTTTTTTACTAAATGAATAATCAATCTCGATTCATTTTTTCCTTTTCCCAGGAAATTATCATTAAAAAAAAACTCGTAACTAAATTTTGATTAACATTCAATGCTTTAGATAACCAAGTCAAAATTTTAAAAATACTGTATTTAGGATCTCAAAAAAGTTAATGAACTATAAGATGGATGAAATTTTATTTGCAGTCTTCACATTTCATCTCTTTATGCTATAAAAGTTTTTGACATCATACACAGTTCTTAAACCAGTTAAAGAATCTTATTTTTAGATTTTTAACTTGCATATTCTTGTTGGTACTAAAACCATTTTTCACGGCCTTGCTGCCATGTAACAATAATTTTTAGTCTCTTAGAAATCTGTAAATTCTTTGGTATTTCAAAATATTAGAATAGAAATCACCTAAGCAAATTTTTCTATAAAAGAATCAAGCCATTATTTATATTAACTTTAGCCTTTTTCAACAAAATTTGCACATTCTGAGCATGCTGCGGAAATTTGTATTTTAGAATAAAGAATTTGAAGCAAATCAATTATATGTTTTTCACATAATATTGAATTATTCTTCAATAGATGCATATTAAAGAAGATGCAGCTTTTTAAACAGCAACATTTTTGGATATGCATTTAAATATTTTTAAAATATTTTTCACAAAATATAAAAGACTGCTAAAAGGCCACTTTTTTCAGTTTCAATAACTGCATCAAAAATAAAGTAGATTGTAATTACAATTCTAATATCAGTATTTTTCTCAGTCTTAAGACTTTTAGGATAATCTATCCCAATCAAAAATAAGTTGTCTAATGTTTTGTTTCCTTAGACACTATTTTTCCCATTAATTGTTTAATAAGATGGAAAAAGGTTTCGAGAAAGAAAGACACCTAAGGTTCGAAGGTCTGAAATGCAAGAAAGAATAGTTAGAAATATCAGAGAACCAATTTTGACAAGAATCAATTTTTTCCAATAATCATTTATATTATCATCATTCGTAACAGAACCAAAAAAAAAAAAATTTTTTTTACTGAAACCTATATATTCTTTATGGTATCAATTACTTAGAGCACATTCATAAAAAATGATAATCTCTACCCAGTCAATAGAACAAAACAGTAATGGTAATTCAAAAGAACCTTTTAATTTTCAGGAAATTGACAAGTCTAGCAGGATTATCTATAAATCCATTCTGAAATGTTTATGGATCATATCAGTCTATAAATGGTTTTATTTGAAATTTTAGCCATTTTTACACAAAAATTCATCAAAACATTTTAAATTTTGCTATTTATTAAAGTAACTACCATGCTAATTTATTAAAGTAACTACATAAACATTTTTAAAACCTTTTCTTAATTAGTGGCATGTCTCAAAAATACTGAAATTCAATACATTGCAGGAAATTAACTGATTAATTCACATAAATATCCTACAATAAGATCCATTTGTCATTTTTTGTGAAATGTGTTTTAAAGCTGCTTTAAAGTTTTAGTATTATTTATTTATCTTAAGACATTAAAAAAAATTTATCTCTACCAAATAATGTATGACATTATTGCAAGGCCTTGCATTTTTTTAGCTAATTCACAATCAATGAACACATTTCCAATATATCATTGATGGTATTAAAAAACGAATGTAATGCAACAAATTTTACGCTTTAAATTAATCTTTTGGAATTAAAAACTTGCCTTATTTTCAGACATCGAATTTGTCATTTTTGAATTTAATGCCATCTTCTATTATCTTTAAATACAAAGACTTAATGACATCTAATACATTATCATCTTCAAATTATGAAGTCTAATAACAAAAATAATCTTTTTAATTAATAAACAGCTTTGTATATTTTCCTATTTTGATATGGCTATTAAGTGAGTGTTTTCCCATATTATATAAGCTTATTGTTTTCTTACAAAGCAAGAAGTACACAATAAATGGATTTTATGGAATTTCTCTAACCCATTCATTATAGTAAAGAATTGCATTTTTATCTGTCCAATCAATGTAAAAGATGGACTTTAAACAAATCATTGTTAAAAAACTACTCTAAATAAGCTCACAATTTTTCAAATAGTAAATAAACCATTCAATAAAATCTCTTGAGTGACTAAACACCGGCTTGATGATTCTGCAGAATGAATGCTGCAATTCCCACCAGAATCAAAGGTGGTGGGAATTGCAGCGGTGGGTGCATCAAAGGCGGTGGGAATTCTCAATTCCCACCACCTTTTATTCTTTTGTTTAGTTTCAACAGTCTTACAATCATTAATTAACTGCAATTTGGAAATCTCATAAAAAGAACTACTACTTCTCTAGGTGAAACTGGATTGATCTATACAGAAAAAAAAGGGGAAATCAAGTAAAAAAGGTGGGAGTTTCCATAATTACATAATAAGAATGATGTTAATGTGTTTATGAAATTATTGGCTACAATATTTTATTCTTGCAATATTTAGACAACAGCATTTTTTTAATGAGGGGGGAAAAAACTAAAAAACTTTAAATTCCATAAATTTTTTAAGTTTTTATAGATATTTTAAAACTTTTAGGATTTTCATAATATTTAGATGATTTTTTCTGTTATTTTCCTGTGTAATGGCAACCTTGATTTGATAACAAACTTACCAGTAACCATTGAAGAAGTAAATTAAAACTCATTATTCAATTTTCTTCAAATTTGATATAAATACTTTTTGAAGTATTAAATAACCTTTAAAATAAGAATTTTACTTCTTAAACCTATTGTGAGACTCTGATTATTTTATATTGTTTTAATATTTGGCATTTTTCTTTTCCTTTCTATAATGTAAGGTCTACTGTTTACTGAACTACAAGTAAGCAGATAATGCTATATGTATACAAAGTAATTTTTCTTTTATATCTTAAGATTGAAAGTCATTTTTTTATTATAGAATTAAAGTTATACATAAGTTTAAATTCAAATATATTAGCTTTAGATCAAAATATTTTGTAAAATCACAAAAGATTTTATTTCAATAAAAATTAAACTTACCAATATCAATAAAATCTATTCTACTTGATTTACATAACTGAAATTCAGCAACAAGGCGACCTGATTTATCATCTGGATCACAAAGCCACGGTTTTCCAGAACCAGGGTTTCGTAACAAGTTTGCTGCCTTATAAGCGTCATCCTAGAAGACAGAGAAATAAACTATAGTTTTTTTAAATAATTACATACTTTCCAGGGAAGCATAAATTAATTTTTTTTATGATATATGTATCTATGGTTTAGATGAATTTGTGGACTGATTTTAAATGCCACAAGGTAAACTCGCTCGTTCTTAGTCAAGACCGTTATTTTCGTTTCGATCAAAATATTGATCATATATTATTCTCATATTCTATGAAAGAACAATAGACATTTGCTGAATAGCCATTGAAGCAATGCTTTTATATATCTTTAGGAGATTCAAACGCTTAGGAAAAGAGTAGAATTTTTACACTATCATGTACCTTAAAAACATACAGAAATCTTAAATATTGGTGTTTCCTTAAACTGCAATACATTACCAGAGCAGGAAGAAATTTATAATCAATGACAAAGTTATAACTGTATAATAGAGCAAAAATTACATAACATTATTATTAAGATAATAAAAAGTAACACTTTAAATAAAACTAAGAAAAATTTTCAGTTTCATGTAGACATGTCCTACATTATTTGCAAAAGAGACTGAGAATAAGAAGTCATAGGGCAGACGGTATTCATAATCAAAGAGCAGACCAACAAAAATTGAGATCACTTGCTTCATTATGTACTCTTCTTCAATAATTAAGCATCATCAAAGCTATACAATTATAATCTTATTAATTCTTTATAAAACCAAGATAAATCTCTTTAATCGAATCTTGCTACCATGCTGCTTTATAGTGGGCCAATAAGGGTAGTTTTCATTTTTCAATTTCTTTACAGACAGCAGAAGTAAAATTTCACTCTTGATTGGAATGAAGTTGAAGAGGCACTCCAAACTTGTCAGCTAACTTCTACAACAATGTTTCTGCAACAGTCAGATAAGCTTCAAGCATTAATGATGACAAAAATTTAATTAATTCCTGTCTATTTATTTGGCAAAACTAAATTTGATATAAAATCATCTCCTTAATTTTTTTTCATTCTTTCATCTTCTAAGTCAGTCCCCCTCCCCTCTTTTTTGGTTCTTTATGCACTTAATTTTTTTCTGGCTGAGGTGTAGGAATATCAGATATTGAAAGCATCCTTAATTCCCTCTCATCTTATATTTCTACAGAATCAAGTATAAATTTAGCTCATTTCATGTTTTCACCACCACCCCTCATCTTTATTTATTTTACCTTCCTTAGTTGTAACATTATCACCTTCAATAATGCTCTGAAATTCTTGATGACCATGATTTTCACTACATATAGCAAATGTAAAAAAGCAATTTTCAACTTCAATTCCTGAACCATCATTTTTTTATTACCATAAAATGACACTTCTGTCACTTTAAAGGACCAGAAATGGTATTTTTATACACATTATCATGCTTCTATCATCTTGATTGCATTTTACTTCCAAATGAATTAACATCAGTAAAATTCTTTTCCTTTTCACCAGTAGGGTAGAGTTGGGAGGAGTGGGACAGATTTCACATTTTTTAAAATTATTCATTTATTTTTATTTCATTAGATTTTAGTTACCAACTGTATTTATTAAAAATTAAATAGTATGGTTTTTTTTTTCTTTTTGTTAATTCTTGTTAAGTTAGAGAAACAAATTTTTATAACTTAGATTTTACGTGAAATGATACAAAATGATTTATAGCATGAATTCATATTTTATATGATTCAGTTAAAGAAACAAAAATAGAGAAAGACAAAACATGTTGAGACATTGATGCTCTTAAGTAAGTTTTTGAGAGTAGAATTTCATTTAATGCTTTTTTTTTTTGGTTAATGGAAGCTAGTTTTCTTGTCAAACCTCATCGCTAATATATATGCATACATGTACTATGTGTGTGTGCGAATATGTATTTTATATAAAATAATAAAGTATACTAATTTATATATTTTAATAAATTAAAATTATAAACTTGCTATTGCATAGTAACAAATTAACTAAACAACATTAAATTTAAAACTTCAATTATTAGCATATTTACCTACATACAAAATGTGCTGAAATGTAATCGAGCATTTCTTCTAATGTAGAATTTTGTTTTAACATGAATATCGTATAAGACATGCTATATTTAAACTTAATTTGACTGCTAGTTTATATGCACTATATCTTTGTGTTTATTATACATTTAAAACTTTATTTTATAAGCAATAAGATAGAAAAAAATCATTGAATATATAAGAATTTGTATTTAATTTTGAGGCATGAATGTCGTATTTTTTATTTTGAACACAAACATTATAGTTATTGAAATAATTAGAAACAAGCAAGGGATTATACTTGTTCTTTCTAGATATAGACTATAATCTTTTATTCAAATATAGATGCAATTGTCCAACACTTCTCAATTGGCCCTTACTTTTAAAATTCGGTTTTGTGTGTGTAGAATTACAGAGTTCATTATCACTTTTCTTAGTACTAACATCTACATTTGTACTGACTGCATATCAAATATTAACATGCATTTTCTTGTTATCTTGCACCTTCTTGAACTTTGTGTATTTTCCATAAATGATAGAAGTTGTTCACACCATGTTTCCATTTCAATCATTGCTTTAATCTTCATAATTTAAACTAGTACAAGTGTGTTGGAGTTTTAGAATAGTTTGTGGATTGAATAGAATTTAAACAGAAATTTATTTAACCATTATTTACAATCGATAAAAGGCAATGACAATATCAATTCAAACTAGTTCATTTTCAGAGTACAAAAAAAAACTTATAACATTAAACATTATATGAATTATAATCCTCAATCACACTTAGCAATTTTGTCACCAAAATGACACCAATTAAGTATCAATCTTATTAAATGAAAGTATAACAGGCATGTACTTATTAACAGTTTAAACAACACTCGCATATATGCACAGAAGACTTCTGAAAGAGTAGAATTTTAAAACACCACAATGTATCCAATTAGCAAGATTCTTACAAATATTAAGAATTTAACATAATTTCCCAATGCAGTTTCATGGTAAGGAAGAGAGTTTAATATAGTTCAACAGATGCTGAATGGATGCAAGGTTAACGACTTAACCCTTCTGCTTCAGCAATATATACTTGAAAGTTCTCGAAACTGTTGGAATTTTATAGACAAATCTCTTTGGAGCAACATAAAATAACTTTTCACAAACTTTTGATACTCTTTCACGAGTATTAGCAGAAAGCACAGAGGAACTGAGGAGTGAGTCAGATAAAATAAGTTCAAGCAAGTAATTAAGCAATGCAATGCTAATGATGAATATAATAAAATTTTAACTACCCCTGATACATTATCTTTGACTATTAATAGATGGTAAGAAGAAACGTGATATTTTTGGAATTTAATTACTGCCACATGGCTAAAATAACTACTTTGAATTATTTGATAAACGCAAGTAATAAAATTTGAATTATGATGAACTCAAAGTAACCAAATTTTTAACAATTAAAATTCAATACAAGCTTATTTTGTAAACAATGACTGTGCAATGTAATTTTATTTTATATAGAAGACAACGTAACGTTATTTAACAAATATTAAAATCAGAAAAATTCACTTAATGTAAAGAACGCAAAAGAAATTTCTTTTTTCACACCTTTAATTAACATATACAACTCCTCTTTAAAAAAATAATACAAAAAAGTGTCAAGATTCCCTTGTTGGAAAAAAGTATAAACAATCTGTAATATTACATTCTACTAAAATTTGTCTTCGTAAAAAAAATGAATTACTAACGAAACCAATACATACATTAATAGTTTTATGAACAGAAATCATACATTTGGAATGAATGGACTAATCCTGTTGATAAATGCTAACACATTTGCTGAAGACTAAGAAGTGCGGAACAGCTTTCAAATAACTTAGATATTTTTTTAGGATTACAAGATGTTTTTAAAATTAATAAAAGAAAAAAACAATGCGGCAGAAAACACCTACTTGAGAACTAAATGAAATAACATACTCCAAAGAAATGACACCCATTTTCTTGAGCAATTTTACTTCTCAAAACAACAGTCAGCTTTTTGCTTTCAAACACGCCGGATTTTAAAGAGCGGGAAAACATATTCTCAAGGTTATGTAAAAAAAGAAAGACTCGCCAGTGATTTCAATTCCGATTGGTTGAAATAATGACGTCATAGGAAATATGAGTGAAAGAAAAAAAACTCTTAGCTACGGCTATCGTTAAAGCAAATTCTAATTAATCACAAACAAGTAATATTTTAAAAAATTAGCAATTCCTACATAGGTAATCAGGAAAATTTTTATTTTAGTTAATATTTTTTAAATATTTACAATTGTTGTTGTCTCGTGTTCCGCTTTACAATGAAAAGAGGGGTCCTGTATCTTCTGAGTGTATAGACCCCTGAACACCCGAGGTCAGAAGTCTGGCTTGTAACTCACATATGTCACAAACCCTTTTTACGAGATCGACTTTATTAATGTACCCACAGATCATAATTTAGATCTGAAGTAGAGAACGATTACCTCTGACCGAATACCCTCAGTGGTATTTGCACATGGAGAACTTTGCAACCAGGACAGATTTAACTTTCACCCCACAGGGAGAATCTTCGGCTTGCAGATTCAACTCGCATCTATTGGGCTGCACATCAAAGGCCCTACCAACCAGGTTATCCCGGCCTAATACGTATTATAAATAATTAATCAAAAATTATATTAGCATTTAATTTTTAAAGCAAATTGAGAATTCAAAGCCAATTGTGGCAACGTAAAATGCGTGAATTTTCTACACCAGTTAGGGTTACACAATACAAATTAGAAATTCTTAATTTTCTTTATTTTAGATTAAAAAGTAATTTGAAAGTACTTCAAAATGAATCCAAAAAATCGATTCATTAACAATGTTTAATTTTAAATGCATCAAACACTATGAAAATAAACAGAATCGTTTAAAATAATCGGCCGAAAACATGCTAAGCCTAACTACATCAGTGAGGGGAAAAACAAACTAAATTCGTTACTTATTTGGTGGCAAGGAAAGGAAGCATTTTGGTGCGAAAGTAAGTTTTTAATTAATTAATAAAAATTGATAAATTAATATTTGAAAAAACTGTATTAACATCAAATGTACCAGTCTACCACCACTACCAGTTTTAAAAAATTTATTTGAGCTTCATTGGCTGAATAGAAAGTATTTTATTAACGATTGAAAATTCGATCAAGATATATATATATATATATATATATATATATACATCAATGCACTGCAGATACCACTGAAGCCTCAGACTTGAAATTTGGCAGGCATGTCCACATGTTTACGACAGTATCCAATGAGAAAGGATTTTTCAAAATATCCATTAGTTCGGGAGAAATTAATTAAAACCCCTTAGTTTCTGTGAAATTAAAACCTGTAATGCTACTTTTCGAGTGAAACACGGCCTTTCGGAGCAGCAATCGCTGATGCGTACCGTTTCGTCCTGTGAAACCACCTTTTTAAAATTGCCATCGTTACGCGTCCGCTCAACTTATACTCAATATCGCAGTGGAATCGAATGGACTTTCTATCGTAGACCACGGGGGTATAATTTATTTTACGGAATATCGACGCAAAAATTAAATATTGATTTTTTTAAGTCCATTTTGGTGGGCCTATTTCTTGAACGGCCCTGTAAAATAGACGCTTAGCTGGAAAAATACAGAAAATATGTTTCCTGAAAAACAATACGATGTAGTATGCTGCAATACAATTATGATGTCATTCAGTCGCCGGTAATCTACACAGAATCTTGTAGAACCATCTTTCTTACGGACCAAAATGATGGGAGAGGCCCAAGGACTAGACGAAGGTTCGATGACGTCCTTTTTTTGCATGTCATTTAACAAATCTTTCACCTCTTCCACTTTGGCAAATGGCAATCTTCTGTCGTTCTGTCGAATAGGAGGATGATTTCCAGTATTGATTCGGTGTTGTGTTAACTTTGTTCTGCCAACATCATCAGATGTTTGAGAGAACAAGTCTTTAAATTCATCAATAACTCTTCCTGCAGCAACTCTTTGCTCTTACTCCAATTCAGTGTCTTTAAGTAATTCCAGGCTCAAAAAGTCGGAAGACTCCTTTGATGTTAAGTGGGAATTCTTCTCGATAAAGGTAACTGGAGAGCATTTAGCTAGAACTTCACCCTTCTTAATTAATTTTGATTTATTACTAACATTGATAACCCGTACGGGTACATTCTTTTTCGAGAGATCTACAAGACTGGAGGCCGCCATCGTTCCGCTTGGAAGACTCCCGTCGCTGGAAAATTCAACAACACCATACCGGAAATTCTCCGTTTCGCCAGTAGATCCCTCTAAAATTATTTCTCTTCTAGCTGGGATGACAAAGTCTGATGAAGCAACAATCTGATGGCATGTATTTACTCCTCCAGAACCTAAATGAAAAAGACTCACGTCTTCCGATGTGGAGTGCAGGGAGTTATTTTTAAAGTCAATCACAAAATCATATTTCTTCAGAAAGTCCAGTCCAAGTATAAAATCATCTGTAATTTCCGCTACATAAACAGCATGGTCATAAGTAGCATTTCCAAATCTTATCACAATATTCATTTTTCCAATAATCGGGATTTTGTCACCAGTGCCCGTTGGAGGGTGACGCAGGGCGGTGTCCAGAGAATTTTCCTTCCGAGTTGTTCTGCAACATCTCTTCGCATGATGGTTACATTGGCTCCTGTGTCAACGATCATTCGGCAGGGAGCTCCGTTGATGAAGGCTTCGGCGAATAAACCATTTTCACCGCCACCTCTGGAAGATATCTGTAAAACTCCAAAATGGGGCTTTTCTTCATCTGGCAACCTCCGCCCCGCGATACCGCCAAATTCTAGTTTTCCTGGTTGCTTTGAGAAGAGTCTTTAGCCCGTTTATCTAAGCGGGCTGGACAATTTCTTTTGAACATGGCCCTCGTTGCCGCATTTCCAACATTTCACAGTTCTCTGGCCATGTTTATTGGGCCTTTCATCTCCTTTCCGGATAACCTGGCAAATTGTTTTTACCACTTCAGTTAGATTTTGCATCGAAGAGTCTGATGCATCTTGAACCGTAACACCTCTTAATGAGTGGCGATCCCTCCGTGAAGCTTGCTGAGCTGCTTCAAATTTAATTGAGTAAACCAAGGATGATTTCAAGTCCTTCAATTCAGCCATTCGCAGGGACTTTTGTATCTCTGGTTCCCTCACACCGTCGATGAAATACTGCAGGGCCAATGTTTCCCGTACCTCGGCAGGACAGTCGGAGAAGGCAAGATGGGAGAGCCTCTCTACATCTGCTGCAAGTTCTTGCAGGCTTTCATTCGATCGTTGTTGCCGAGTCTTTAATTGAAGACGGCTATAGTCCTTGAGGCACTTTCCTCCGAAGCGCAACTCCAGAGCGCTTGAAAGAGCATCAAAGTTCAGATGTTGATCTTCGGGAACAGTTCTCAAAATATCAGCAACTTCACCCCGTTGTGATGCAGCCAGTTTACGAGCCTTCGTGACTGGATCCCAACCATTGGCTTCTGCGACGATGGAGAATTGAGTTTTGTAGACTTGCCAAGATGTTTTTCCGTCGTACGTGGAAACTTTAATGATTGATTTAGGAATAGCAGGTCCATGTTGAGATATTTCGGGCTCTCGAACATTCGAGGATTGGTTTTCGAATTTTATCTGTGCACTTTCCATTCTCTTAAATTTTTCTTCGACCTTCCTCTCCATTTCTTGCTCAAAGGTGTTAAATCTTTCATCAAATTTCTCTTCAACTCTACGGAGATTTTCCCCATTCTGTTCACAACTCTGCTGAATATTGTGAATCTTTGTGTCGTTCTCTTGAACCTTTTCCGCTAAAGCATCTATTTTGGAATTGATTGCTTCAACGATATTAGCTTGGCCTTGTTCTATCTTCTCCATCTTCTCTTGCCCTCGTTCTATCCCTTCTTTCATTTCTTTAATGAAAGCAAAAAGCTGTTCAAATTTTGCTTTATCTGCTTCCTCCATCGCTCTAGTCTTCACCATTCAATCCCACTTCTGACACCAGTTGTTACGTTTTTAGCGTAGCGAGATCGGATTGAATGGACTTTGTATGAGGACAGCACAAACAAATTTATTTACAGCTATTTACAGGTATATACAGGATGACTTGGAAAAGTAAAACTTCAGAAACACAGTTCAGTAATAATCAGTCACTTACAGCGTAAATGCAAGTCTTACGCACAATAAAAACAGACTGCAAAACAGCTATAGTATAGCACAGCAGCAGTCAATCACAGCGAGCTCAATAACACAGCGTTAACAGCAAACGCAAACACAGCTCACTAATACAAGCAAAAAGCTGCAAGTAAAGCGAAACGCTTCTCTTTGAGAGATTCACTCACTGACTCCTTTTACGGCAACCCTTCCCTTATATAGCCGGGCCAGCGAGCCCAAGGTCAGGGGGAAGCAACGCGGCGTTTCACGTACAATCGAGAGGGTACCAGACTATTCCTCTCGCCAAGTCAACTCGGCTGGCGTGGAGTATCTTGTGAAGCGCCGCCAACATCTCACCCCTGGCGCGCGTTTCGCAAGCTTGTAACAATATATATATATATATATATATATATATATATATATAGTCTAACCAAATCTTCAAAAAAAAAATAGACTCTTCAGATAGCAGGGTTTTAGTGGAGTGATCTCTAGGGTTTTTTTAATATTTACAGGTTAGTTTCTAAAGCAAAATTAAAATGATACAAACGAAGGATGAAGAGACTTCTTTAGAAAAAATAAAATAATTCATTTAAAGGGGAATATTTACAGGGGGAGTATTTGTAGGGAAATATTAAAAAGAATTAAAACATGGAGATATTTAATGATCAGAAAGTTAGATTATTTCTTCTAGGAGGATGTTAGAGGTAAGGAAACATTATGACTGAAAATATATATTACCGCGTAGCCGCGTAGCTTTGCGGCAATCGCAGACGCGTGAAGACAGACATCTTCCTTTCAAAAGTTAGTGGGGCTCTGCCCATTATTAATTGGGACAGATTTTCAAAAGCTCGATAGATGGCTTTGTTCTGGAATTCTAAACTAATTAAAAGTTATCGTCCTCTGGAAAAGATATTGTCCTCTAATATTTACAACTCTAGCTTTGAATTACATGTATCATCGGGTGTTGACAAAACAAGATGAATGCAGATGTAGGTTAATTAAAATAGTTCTGTGGGATATCCTACAAAATCACCATCCTCTGATCGAGCCGGTCTCTCAGCTTTTACAGAACGTTGAGAGCTAAATTTCTTTACATGATCTTCAGTTACAATCATAAATCTGATGATTTAAGGATGTTTGTGCAATAACCACAAATAATAATATTCTTAAAAATAACAAAATAAAATACCAGATGAAAAGATGTATACTCAATGTTGACAATTCCAGATCTACAATAAAGCACATAAAAATTCCAAAAAATTTATATTGTGAACCTACAATTAACTAAATATTTAATCATGGAAATTCTTTAGAATAGGTTTATAAAAAATGATAAGAAACGATATGAAAATACGATAATTGTTGCAAACGAATGTAATATAATTATTTGAAACGCGCTTTACCATAAAGTAGCAATTAATTTCTCAAAGGGTATAATATGAGAAATATGAAAAATAATAACTAATATTCAAAATTCAATTAGTATAAAAATGGTTCATTAAATCAGCTGAGGTGGTGGTAGAGTTCGGAGCCTCGTGCTGACCGACTTTTTCCACTTCATACCTATCTTTAGAATTCACTCCAGTTATTTTATAAGGACCTTAAGAAATTCTGTCTTAGTTTTAGTCCAGTTCCAAATTTAGTCCTTTGGATTGCTACTAAATCGCCTTTTTTGTATGTTGAAGCTCTTTTTCTTCTTTTGTTATAAGTCTTTCGATTCTCAGATTGTATGGTTTCGATGTTCTTTTGGGCATCTTTCCTTAGAAATTCACATTGTTCTTGAAATTCTTTTGTCATTTCTTCTAACAGTAGGTCTTTGATTCGGATGTCTTCCTTATTCCGTATTTTGTTTCCTACTAAAAGTTCGAATGGTGTTCTTTTAGTGCTTCGGCATATAGTGTGGTTTAATATTCTTTGTAATATGTCGACGCATTTATACCATTTGGTTGAGTAGTCTAACGATAGCTTGGTGAGGAAGGGAATCAAAGTTCTGTGCATTTGTTCAACCTGACTGTTTCCTCTAGGAACACCTGTTGCTATTTGTAAATGTTGTATGTTTTCTTCAGTACAGTAGTCGTTGAATAATTTTGAAGTGAACACTGAACCTCTATCAGTGATAATTCTTACAGAGTTTCCTAAGGTTTTCTGTTGTAGTTTTCCAAGGCAATTTCAGCAGATACAGTTTTGACTAGATATAGCCAAGTAAATGTTGTAAATGCGTCTACTATGGTGAAAATGTGTTGGTAACTTTTATTTGTGGAAGGTAAAGGGCCAATGAAGTCGAAATGGTACGTACTTAAGGGTATGTCTTCTTTTGAAATAGGATTTAAAAACCCTTCTTTTTTGCCAGTTTTCTTATTCACTAAGATACAGGGAACGTAATTAACGATTACTTTTTTGACGATGTTGGCTAAATTTGGAATAAAAAATTCCTGCGGTTTTTGCTGCTGAGAAATGACCGTTGTCGTGGATCATTTTAATTAATTCAGTTTCCATTGGTGTAGGGAATACGATTAGTTCTCGACCATTTAAGTATTTGTAGAGTATACCGTTCCATTCAAAAAATTCTTCAGATTCTTGTTTCTCTAAAAGGGATTTCAACGTTTGTATGCTATCATCTTCATCTTGTGCTCTTTTAACTTTGAAGTTAATGTATCATAACAGATCAGCGTTACTGAATAACGACTAGGAACATCTAAATGTTTCATTCGACTTACAGCTCTGTGCTCTATTTCGTAAACGAATTCTTCTAGTTGAAGTACCCATCTGGCTATACGTGTAATTAGATCCTTCTTTTGCATAGTTTTTTGAAATGCTGCACAATCAGTTACGATTTTAAAACGTTGTCCTAAAGGATAAACACGAAACCTTTAATGCGTTGATACTTGCACGTACCTCTAATTCGTAACAGTCATACTTTTCTTCTGCGGAATTTGTCTTCTTCGACATGTAGTAAACTGGGTGTAATTTTCCATCGTCGGCTTCTCACGACGATCCGGCTGCATCGTCGGCTTCTCACGATGATAGACTGCGGAGAGAGTGAATTATTTCTGGAAGATGCAGCCCAGGTTTCCACCGCATTGGACGCATGGAAGCTGTATGCCACAAAGGATTACACACTTAAACCTCGTTCTTTAACCAAAATACCAGTATCAGGAAGCCCATTACGGCCATGCATAAATGTGGTCATCGATGGCAATAAGCAGTTACTCTTCGATAGCCATATTACTGTACCATCCATGATATCCTCATACAATAATGGGCAAAGTCAGATCTGGGTTGCTAACCTTCAGTCGGGAAACCGAATAATGACCTAAAGGAATGTTTATAGGCCTAACCTAAGGGAATGTTTATAGGCTTAGCCAAGCCCCTGGATGAAGGACATTTATATGTGTTTTCCGACAAGTCATACGGTCCCGATACGCCGTAAAAGACGTCATATCACTTGGAGGATTATACTTCGATGATATCTCCTGATTTAAGCAACGAGCAAAAGTCCCAACTAGCCGAACAAAGGGTGATGACCACTTACTTCGAACATTTTTGGAAATTTTTTAGAAGACTGACAAATCGATAGACGCACGGAAGAATGTGAAACACAGTATTCACACTGGTGATCAGTCTCCAATCAATCAACAAGCTTACCGAGTCTCATCTACGGAAAGATGCATTATTCGAGAAGAAGTGAAGAAAATTGCTTGATGAAGGTATTATCCAGCCATCCGAAAGTCCCTGGTCATCACCCGCTGTTCTTGTAAGAAAGAAAGATGGAAGCTGGCGTTTTTGCGTAGATTATCGCAAGCTCAATAAGGTTACTAAAAAAGATGTCTGCCATCTGCCACATATTGATGATACGCTTGACTGCCTGAAGGGCGCTTAGTTCTTTTCTTCTATGGACCTCCACTCTGGTTATTGGCAGATAGAAGTAGATGAAGCGGATCGTGAGAAGACAGCATTTATTACTCCCGAAGAATTATATGAGTTTAAATATATGCCTTTTGAACTCTGTAATGCACCGGCGACTTTTGAGAGAATGATGGACAATTTGCTTCGCCATCTCAAATGGTCAACGTGTCTTTGTTATCTAGATGACATAATAGTGTTTTCAGAAATGTTTGAAGACCATCTTAGCCGACTGAGTCTCGTTATGAAATGCCTTCTGGAAGCTGGTTTGGTGCTTAATCCAAAGAAGTGTCTTTTTGCCGCCCGAGAAACAAAAATACTGGGCCATCTTGTATACAGTAAGGGAGTTCATCCAGATACCGACAAAGTAAAAGCCGTAAGCAGGTTTCCTACTCCGAAGAATGTACATGATGTAAGAAGCTTTCTTGGACTTTGTTAATACTCCCGAATATTTATTAAGAGTTTTTGTTATCTAGCTGAACCGTTGCAGTTGCTGCTAAAAGGTGATACAAAGTTTCATTGGGGAACGGACGAGATAGAAGCTCTTGAGAATCTGAAGAAAGCTTTTACCTCTGAGCCAGTATTGGGAATATAAGGCGAAAATGCCCCAACCGAAATTCATACAGACACCAGTGGATATGGCATTGGAGCTGTTCTAATCCAAATTAAAAATAACGTAGAAAAAGTTCTAGCATACGCCTCCAGAACTCTAACAAAAGAGGAAAAGAACTATTCCTTAACAGAGCGGGAATGCCTTGCGATCGTATGGGCCATCAACAAACTTCGGCCGTACCTATTCGGAAAGCATTTTTACCATCATCACTGATCATCATTCATTGTGATGGCTCATGGACTTGAAGGATCCTTCTGGGAAATTAGCAAGATGGACTCTCCGCCTTCAAGAATATGATTTTTTAGTAAAATACAAAACTGGTAAGGAGCATAAAGATGCCTACACTCTCTCAAGAAATCCTGTGAACGATGAAATTGGGACATCAGAGAAAAATCTAGCCACCATTACGAAGATGAATCTTGCGAGTGAACAAAAGAAAGATCTCTATATCGCTAGAATGAACCCTTCGAATAATCTCCTCGCCACCGACAACAAGACATTTGAAGTAACTTATGGGATCCTCTGCAGAAAGAATTTTGATCCGGATGGCAAGATGTGGTTACCAGTCATTCTCAAATATCTGCGAGCTGACACACTTAGACATTTTCACGACGAACCCACCGCAGGACATCTTGGCTTCGCAAAAACTTATGACAGAATTCGCAAAAGATTTTACTGGCCGGGGATGTATCGAAATGTTTTCCGATATGTCATGCATTGTCGAGAGTGTCAAAGAAGAAAATCCATCCCTCAACGACCACCTGGTCGCTTAATCCCCATTCCTCCTACTATTACACCTTTTCAACGCATTGGAATCGTTCTCGGGAGATTTCCAAAATCTACTCGGGGAAATAAATGTATCATAGTCTGCACGGATTACCTGACTCGATATGCCGTCACGAAAGCTTTGCCTACCTCTGAGGCCGAAGAAGTAGCGAAGTTTTTGTTAGAAGAAATTGTTCTGAGACATGAAGCTCCAAGAATAATTATCACAGATCGTGGAACAGTATTTCAATCTAGACTTCTCAGCTCTCGTCAACCTGTGTAATATAGATCATCGTATGACAACGGCGTACCACCACCAAACAAATGGACTAACAGAACGCTTCAACAAAACATTGCCTATGTATGTTGATGTGGAGCAGAAAAGCGGGGACGAAATTTTACAATTCGTAACATTTGCCTATAATGCCGCTAAGCAAGAGACGACAGGTTTCAGACCTTTCTATTTGCTTCACGGCCGTGAAGCCGAAACGACGATGGACACTATGTTACCATTCTGTCCTGATGCTGTAGATGACGATTACTTAGGAAAATAATTGATAGAGCTGAAGATTCATGACAACTAGCACGAGTGCATACTTTGAAAGCTCAAGATGCAGATCGTCGACGCTACGACTCCGAATGGTATCTTATGCTCCTGGAGATCTTGTATGAGTCTTTACTCCAGTAAGAAAAGTTGGCCTTTCAGAGAAGCTTTTACGAAGATATTTTGGACCATATCAGATATTACGCCGTCTATCTGATGTGACCTATGAGGTTAAAGATTTTGACCCTGCCTCCGAAAGAAGAAAATCGAAAGATGTTGTCCATGTCTCACGTATGAAACCATATCATGATCCGACTAAGCAGATTGAGGTGGAAGACAAAACAAGCCAGGATATCGTTTCAACGGAAAAGAACACAAATACAGGGGGCGTTTACACAGGACCTATGGCGCGCTCCAGAAAGAAAAAAAGAAACTGAATGACAGCGGGACGCTTTATTAAGGGAAGCAATGCCGCAAAAAGAAAGACTATTATGATTCCCCGTGGTTCGATTGGCAGAACATTAGACTGCAAATCATTTGCTCCCTGGTTCGATTCCCGGCCTGCGCATTTTATCCAAAGACAGGAATTTTAATTTAAAATTGATCTTATTATTTCCCTAAAATCGAAATGATTCTAGAACTTTCTTTGCCATTCGAACGAGATGATTCTCGAATTTTCTTCGGATGTATTAAAGCTGAGTTCTTCTCAGTTCTTCATTCTGTTCTCCAGCGAGTTGCTTGGTGCTAATAAACGCAATTGTTTCTAGCTATCCATGTCTTTAATTGAGTCTTCGAGATTTATATATATATATATATATATATATATATACTGAAGTGACAAAAGTCATGAGATAGCAATATGCAAATATACAGATGGCAGTAGTATCGCAGCGAAAAAGTATAAATGCACAGTTCGTTTTCCAGAGCTTTCAGTTGTGTTCAAGTTATTCATGTGAACAGGTTTTTCGTGATTTATGGCGGCACGACAAGAATTAACAGACTATGAACGTGGAATGTTAGTTGGAGCTAGACGCATGGGTCATTCCATTGCGGATATCGTTTGTGAATTCAACATTCCGAGATCCACAGTATCAAGAGTGTGCCGAGAGTATGAAATTTCAGGCATCCCATCCCATCATGGACAACGCAGTGGGCGACCACTAGCACTTAACGACCGAGACCGCCAACGGCTGTGTAGAATGGTCAATGTTAATAGACACGCAACACTTCGTCAAATAACTACAGGAATCAATGTGGGCCGTACGAGGGACGTGTTCGATAGGACTGTGCGGCGAAATTTGTCTTCCTTGGGCTATGACAGCAGAAGACCGACTCGAGTGCCTTTACTGACAGCACGACATCTCCTGCAGCGACTCTCCTGGGCTCGTGAGCATATCGACTGGTCCCTAGACCAGTGGAAAACCGTGGCGTGGTCAGATGAGTCACGATTTCAGTTGTTACGAGCTGATGGTAGAGTTCGAGTGTAGCGCAGACCCCACGAAGCCATGGACCCAAACTGTCAGCAAGGCACTGCTCAAGCTGGTGGTGGCTGCATAATGGTGTGGGCTGTTTTTACATGGCATGGACTCGGTCCTCTGGTGCAACTGAACCGATCATTGACTGGAAATGGTTATGTTCAGCTGCTTGCAGATCACTTGCAGCCATTCATAGACTTCACGTACCCACACAACGATGGGATTTTTATGGATGGCAATGCGCCAGGTCACCGGGCCAGAACTGTTCGCGATTGGTTTGAAGAACATTCCGGACAATTCCAGCGCATGATCTGGCCACCTAGATCGCCCGATATGAATCCCATCGAGCATTTATGGGACATCATCGAAAGGTCCGTTCGTGCCCAAACTCCTGCACCATCCACACTT
>JAOUZG010021685.1:130696-147321 GCA_026289955.1 Argiope argentata
TATGAGCAATGGAATTCATATTACTTGAGGATCTTCTGGGCACTCGAAACAGTTCCTCTAACCTCTTCGTCAACTTCTGGTCTTGGACCCGTTCGAAACAGTTCAGTGTCAGTGTAAGCAGGACAAATCGCGTTTACCGTCACGCCAGTCTTCTTGAAATAATATTCGCTCTAATAAAACGCATTATGCATCTCAATAATAATATTGAGTAATATTTTGAAATACAGATATTTAAGTTTGGAATACTAGTATTTAGGTAGACAATAATCGAAAAATCAATTTTTTGGATTTCTATTCCACAACTTCTGGTTAATGGTGGGGTAATAATCCCTCTCAAATTAGTTCCCTTTCCTCAAAAATATTTCGGTTGTTTTTAAAATCCTGAACTTAAATATGTCGCTTCAGCTTTTAGATTGTCGTTTCAGCTTTAAATAATATTTGTTTTCCCTTTCGTTACTTTCTCAAGTATATAGTACAGAGAAAGTCATAACAACTGTAGAAAAATTAGAATAATAAACCACGTGATTTTGAAGAATCTCCACGTCTTAGTTTTCCTTGATTTCAAAAATCATATTATTGGAAAATTTCAGGCTACTAAGCTAAATCAAAGATGACTCAAAAATGTTTTGGATTTGATAAATGAATGCCAATAAATGAGATTACACAAAATGTGTAGATTTCTGTCAAATTTGGAACAGTTCTATCCAAAGAAATTCTGTCTGCCCGGCTGTTCGATTACAAGTTAATACGATAATTATAAAATGAAAAGAACTAGCTGGATAAAATTCGATACACAAATTAAAATAAAGATTAAAATGATATCTGCTATGTACATTTCAATGTATCAGGTCAGAATATCATTTCTTGAACGGCCCAGCATCATGTGTTTCGTGCAGGTTAATTTTTTTTTTTTTTCATTTTAATGGTTTTATTGAATGAGTCACTTTGGTATTGCAAACAATCCAAAAAAATTTGTCACGCATTGATTGTTAAAAAAAATATCGTATTTCCTATTTATTTCATTTTATATAATCACCTGCTCAAAATGATATTTCTCTAGGTTTTATTTGCTGTTGTCATAAACTTCTTTTTTTTACAATCAGAACTTTTGCAAATGTTATTAAAAGCTGATTTTTTAAGATCCTCGTGTTTATTTTACTCCTACGGATTTTTGTTGAAGCCACAAATCTCATTCCCAAAACAACATCATGTTCTGACATGATAACAAGTATAATACAGATATCTATCAAATTTTGAGTTAAAATCTAACATGAGAACGTGTAGACGGAATGTCGATATGTGTGATAAATGATAAACACAATGTTTTAAATATTTAAGTTTGGTAAGCGATTTTGTGATTACAAGAGAGTTCTGTATCAAGTTTTTGTTTCAATTGGTTTGAAAAAACGTTCCTAAAGCACACATTCACCTTCATTATAGAGTATGCTAAAACCTATCAGCGACCACTTTTGCTGGTTGAATATTGGATGAAGTTGCAGATGACTCTGGAATATGATCGGTTTTAGAGCAGATATATCGAAAAAATGATGTAAAAAATTAAACTGTCAAGCAAAAATACGTACCCCATAGCTCCTTGTTAATCCTACGATTGCATGCTTCGTTGCGCAGTAGATAGGGGCCCAAACAACATTAGGGCATATACCTATGGAAAAAAGAGAACGATTTTTTCACTGGCAAAAAATTAATATAACATAAATGTGAATATTTCTTGAAAACAAGTACAATGAGCGCACTTATCCTGATGAGTAAAAGGCATCCTTTATAATCCAAATCATGTCGATTATTTTAAAGTACATGTAGTGGTTGAAGGTCATGGTATGAATCTGCAACGCTAGAGTAATATAATCACAATACCCGAAGTCGACTTCAGTATCGTAGATGTTATCTGGCTTATGAAGCTAGCTCTACAGTACTCCTCCACCAGTGATATACGGCGGGTAGAATAAACGATTCTCATTGTGCCAACCATTATGACGAGTTGCTGCTTCCTAGCGTCAAGTGGATCTGGCGACTTTGTTTTTACTTGTTTTCGTCAAGTGAATCTGACGACACTGTTTTGCATGCTGTTAGATGGCGCCACGACTGTTGGAGGAGGTTGAGTTGTCAAGGTCACCAATGTAGCGATTGAAGGTCATTGTACGAACCTGCGACGCTAGAGCCAATAGCCGAGTAACAAGTATCGTAGATGTTATCTGGCTTATGAAGCTAGCGCTACATACATTTCTTTATGAAGTAGAGTAAAATGCGCCTTTAACGACCAGTTTGCAATCCAAGATACTTTTTTAAACTCTAAAATGGTTAATATTAAATGCATTTTTAAAAAAAAAACATTTGTTTCGTATGGAAATAATTATATATATATATATATATATATATATATATATAATTATTGAAAAACCCATTTAACTAATTTGCTGAGAATAAGTAGCAGAGTCGTGGCCGAAATCATGGAGAATACAGGCTGAATTTTAAGTTCTTTTTATTCCATCACGGTAGCAGGCATTATTTACAAGCGAAGGCGACGTGCACAACACAGAACGACACAACACGGAATTCACGAAAGCTAAGTCTACAAAAAAGGGGAGGGAAATCATTATCCCTGGTCTTAAATGCCAAGACTTTGATAGAGATAAATATTTTTTATAGAGCTTATAAACTTGGATTTCAGTGGGGATTCCATGTTTCACACATAGGTGGAAAAGGAAACACAGGGATCTTTTTAAAAGTATTTTATTTAGGTCAGCAATTTTCATCTCTCCCACGGAGTGTGAGAAAGTAACAGGAGTTTAGCTGTTTCAGCAATTTTACACAGCTTCTCTTGAATTAATTAACTAGAGCGAGTGGAATGGATCATGAAGTAAGAGAATTTTTTAGAATGATATTACTATGGGCTAAATTAAGATAGGGCTTTGGAAATTAATTAGGTTTAAAATTAAGAGTTTAAAAATATCTTTACACACACATATTATATATATATATATATAATACTAAAATAAAAATGGAAGAGATGTCCCAGAAAGGGTACGCCAATCTACACCTGGAGGTTTTCCTCGGCTTTTTAGTCTAAAATTATGAAATAATTTATTACCTTGAAATAGTGATATTCAGAACTTCATAGTCCGGTTTAATTTGTTCGCAACTTAAAAAAATAGTAATTATTATTTTTGTTTATTTAACCCTCTTGTGGCGCTAGGTTCCTAATCCAGATGACATCTATTATACTCAAGTATATTTTTGTATTGTGGCAATGTTACTCGGCTACGGGCACTAGGGTCACGGTTTGTACCGAGACCTTCATTTGCATATTCGTGACCTTGACCACGCAACTTCATGCAGCTGTCATGTCACCATCTACCCGCAGCAAAAGTCGTTAGACTCACTCGAAGCGGCAACCAAACAAAACCGTCAGACTCACTTGACTTAGAAATTCAAAGAAGACCTTCAAACACATTTGACGCAACAGCTCACACATTCGCTTGCCAACACACTAACATGTTCGCCATTACGCTAGACGCTTTAAAATCGTTCGTCTCTGCGTCGACTCATTGGTGGTGGTGGTGGTGGGGTAATGTGGAGGCAGCTTCATAAGCAGATAACATCTACGATATATCTGGCAATTCAAGCATACTTTTATATTGTGGTTATATTACTCGACTACATACCCTAGTATCACGGGTTCATGCCTCGACCTTCACTTGCACACTCTATGTTGAGTATATGTCATTAAGTCCGATTCTTTGGAATCAAGGAATTGTATAAAATTTAAACTTCACAATTTTTGAAGCACACTTATACACTGAATCATGCTTGGCTTTCACAAAAAAAGTATTGAAGTTCAGCCAACTTTCCTTTGTTATAAAGTTCAAATGTTATGGAAATGACAAGAAATTAGTGAATACATTGTATAAATTACTTAAACGACTTAAGGCTTCTATAATAGTGTGAGGATAGTATGAATACGATTATTCAAGACTAAAAACGTTTTTCTGAAGAAGCTATTAGGCGACAAGTTTATATAAAATATTTAATAGAAAATTTTAGTTAACATTAATTACGGTGAACCAGCTAGTCATTAAAGGCGGCTAGTTACTAGCTAAAACATTCAGGAAAAAAACATATAATAGAAAATGCATTTAAATAATTCAAATTTGAAATTAATCCTCTTTATTATTTTATGAGTAACACGGATAAGCTTCATTGAATAAATAATACCTATTTTAATCTAGTACAACATTTAATGAAAATTTCGAGTAATTACTTTTGGAAGATAATTAATTGCATATTAATTATATACTTAAACAAGAAACTCTAAACCTATATATACTGAACCTGATCTAGATGCTGTATTTATAATCTGACCACCGTGTCCACTTTTATCCTTGCCCATGTATTCGAAACCAAGCTTTATTCCATGAGCAACTCCAATCTACAAAAAAGAAATTAAAGCAAAGATTGCCATTTTACAAATGATGTATGCCAATCATTGCAAGAGATGCATTTATTTTACAAGTGATGTAATGGTTCTAGCAATGTTCTTAAGTGCGTTGTACTAATTCTACGATTGTTTTTTCCCCTTCTTATTTCTGCATTTTGTCGCTTTATTTTTATAAAATGAAAGGAAGTAATGACACGCCGACTCGAATGAGGAATGATGATTATTTTCAATCAATTTTTTCCTAATTTAGAGAATATTTTAAAACCATATAAATGTTTATTTTAGTAATTTCAGAAAGACATTTATTATTGTAAGATATTTATTTGTAACAATAGTTGTGTTATTCTGCAAAAGAATGCATTTTTGCTATACACCATTCGATAAAAGATAACATTTTTTATTCTTTTGCTGTCCAGTTAATTATGAGATCAGAATTGAATTTTTTTTGCTAATACCCAAAACTATCTCCCATAAAGAAGAATCTTTTTTGTCTAAAATTTCTAAAAAAAGGCAAATTTGTATTTTGGACGGGTGGGAGCCGATTGAAACCAAAATTTCACACAAAATTACAATTGCAACTCCAAAATCATATATTAACTTTCATATATTTAAGTCATTGCATTTTTGAGTGACCAAGTTTGCATGCGTTGGAGAGTGTTCGTTCTGAGCTGGTTTTCTTACTTAACCACTAAGCGTCCTGAAACTGCCTCATTCACAGTTCGTTGTGGTGACTATCAGAACCTGACCAAGGCAGGGACATGCGGGATAACTGCCCCGGATCCTCACATCGAGGGGGGCAAATAGAATAGAAAGTTTATTTTACGTTTCCTTCTTTGACGAGGGTTTTTTTAAACAAAATAACAGCACAGTATAACATCCGTTTCGATCTACAGATGTGTTATATCCTTTTAATGGTGGGCATAGAACTGTCAGAAAATCAATGAAATGGACAGAACATTATTTCCTCTGACCATTGGATGGGGGGAGGCTTTACAGCTAGTTTAGGTTCTAGTCAATTTTCTTGTTATACATCTTTGATGAAGTAAAAAATGTAAATATCTCCATAGAGTACAATTCTTCAGTACTGAAATAGTGAAGCAGGGGGAGGGGCAAAAAGATTTAGCCACTAGTTCCAATTAGGGGAAGTTAAACCCTAACGACGATTCTGCGATTCTTCGACAAATGTCGTGGGAAAAATCTCTTTTAACAATGATTAACGAAGATGTTTTCAAATATTCCAAAATACAGAATGTTTTCTGCTAAATGGACGATGCCATTTTGATAATGAAGACAAAGAAGGCTTTCATTGTGGGAACATTTTTCACCTAAGAAAACTCGTATGATTGTAATTTCAGGATAAATTTATTCCAACTAAATTAGTTAGGATTCATACCGAGCTATTTTTTGTATCCCGTTTCATTAGAATCATCCTGCATTGTAATTGTCATGAAACGTGATTTTGGGAGCCTGATAATTCCCTTCTTGAATCAGAAGAAGAAATTTTGGTATTTACGAATAGACCGTCGACGCCAACGGTTTAGTAACTCATTGGCGACGGATTCAAATTCGGCGATAAACCTTCGACGCCAACGAAACTAATAAGATGACGGACTACAGTTAAAGTTTGAACAATTTTTTAAATAATGGCGTTTTTACCATTATCGGCGGTTTGGCTACTCATTGGCAACGCCTTCAAATTTGGTGATAAAATCGAAGGTCTAATACGTAAGTACCGGAAATTTTATAACTATGTCTCTCTGTGTGTGAACATAATAACTCAGGAAGATAGACAGATGAAATTTGGCATACAGCCTTTACAACACCATACAGGGTTTCTCCCGAATTCGAGGCCAAATGAATCAGTGGAAAGTCTGTCTATCTATCCATTTATACATAGAACTCGAAAATGTGAAGAGCCGTATATAACTTAAAATTAGATAATAATTTCAAAAAATGCAACATTTTTTATTGCAAAGAACATTGATAAAAGAGTTAAATTAACTTTCACTTTAAAAATATTTAATTTTAATTGTTAAATTACTATTTTATTTAGTTTATTAATTTAATTACTTACGAAGTTTACATCAATCGTTCTTCTCCAGTTTTGCTCATCGGCGATTCCAGCATTGTTTATAACAAAATTGATTTCCCCAAATGTTGAAATCACTTTTTGGAAAGCACCTGTTTCAAACATATAAAGATATAATAGAATACAAAACACTGCAAAAAAATCTTTATATAAATATAAAATTCTGACGTATATGGTAAGGTATATACTTTCATTACTTAATAATGAATAGCTATAGTTAAAAATAATAAAAATAAAAATAAACTATACTAACATTTCCACGGAACATATTTGCGGCTGTATTTTGTTTAATGCTTCATTAATTAATGAAATTATTAAGTATTATTAGAAATGCTATTAAAAGGTCTCATCAAAATAAAAAGAAAAGAAATTTTTAAAAAATTGGAGCAAAACAAATCTGGATCAAGTACAAAACAGGCTTTACCATTGCCAGGTATGTAATCGCTGTGACTAACATATGGAAATTGACGGCTATATCTATTGTTACGTTTTTAGCGTAGCGGGTTCGGATTGAATGGACTTTACTTTAGGACAGCACAAACAAATTTATTTACAGCTATTTACAGTTATCTACAGAATAATTGATAAAGTAAAAATTTCAGATGAATACAATCCAGTAGTCAACAGTCACTTACAGCGTAAATGCAAGTCTTACGCACAATAAACACAGTCTGCAAAACAGCTATCGTATAGCACAGCAACAGTAAATCACAGTGAGCTCAATAACACAACGTTAACAGCAAACGCAAACACAGCTCACTAATCCGCTAGTCCAGAGAGACGCTTCTCTTCCGAGAGGGAAAAAAACTAATTAACTGACTCCCTTATATAACCAAGGAAGCGCGTGCCCTGAAACTTCTCAAAACACCGCGCGTGATCCAGCAGCTACTAGACTATTCCTTTCGCCAAACCAACCTAGCTGGCGTGAAGCTCCTTACCAAACGTCGCCATCTTTGGGGCGTTTTCGCGGCGCTCGCCCACTTGCAACATTGCCCCCTCCTCAAGTACTGCACGTCCCAGGTAGTAAAGACACCTTGCAGAAGACACTCAATGGTTACAATAACATAGACATTAAGTTGCAGACATGAATAATGAAAAATAATTAACATGAAGACACTATTTACAAATATGCAGGTCATATTTACATAAATGAAGAAACCATGGTTTAAACTAAGTATTTGACAAGTTGCCATAATAAGGGGCTTGCCGATCATAATTTACTACTCTCGGTTCTGAGTTCGGTGACTTCCTTATTCGAACCACGACGTCATTCAGTCTTTTCAGGGCCTTCCCAGGCCTTCCGACGTCATTCAGTATAAGGGCCTTCCCAGGAAGACTGAAGCTTCGAAGAGAGTTCCTTTCGTCGAATCGGGTTCCAGAACCATACCTTGTAACCTTCCTTGAATTCATGTCCGGTAGCTTTAGTGTCGTACCTGGTCTTCATCTTTCCCGTCGCTATGTTGATCCGATCTCGGGCAAACCTGTCTACGTCTTTTAAGCGGCCCTGGAGGTCTTGAACATAATCACAGGCGAAGAAGGCGTATCCGGTGGACACCTGAACATAAGATCACAGGGCAGTCGGAGTTCTAGTCTAAAGAGCACCTTGGGTGGTGTGAAGCCAGTCGTTTCGTGAGCCGCGCTTCTATAAGCAAGCAGGAACAAGGGAAGTTTCTGATCCCAATCTTGTTGGTTTTTTGAAACGAAAAGAGAGAGGTTATTTAGAATCGTATGATTGAACCTCTCTACCATGCCGTCTGATTAGGGATGAAGAGGTGTTGTCTGAGTTTTGCCGATTCAGAGGAGTTTGCCAAGTCCTTGACATACAGCAGAAGTAAAATTCCTCCCTTGATCAGAGTGAAGCTGAAGAGGTGTTCCGAATCTGGAAATCCAATTCTGAAGTTTCTTGATCAGGAATAGGATAAGCTTCTGGTAACTTTGTGAAATAATCCATAACGAGCAGAATGTTTCTATTTCCATTGTCCGTCCGAGGAAGAGGTCCCAAGATGTCAAAGGCGATTCTCTCAAATGGTGCACCTACATTATACCGCTGTAACTTACCACGACTACGTGTTTTTGGTCCTTTACGAATGTTACAGTCATCACATGTTCTGCACCATTCTTGAACATCATCTTTCAAGTTGTTTCAATAGAAACGCTCCCGGACTTTATGAAATGTCTTCGTGACTTCGAAGTGGCCACCTGCAGGACTGCTGTGTAACTCCTTCAGAACTTGATTTATCATTGATCGGGGAAGTACAAATTGCCACTTAAATGACTTCCCATCTTCGGACTCCCATTTTCTATACAAGATAACATTTATAATTTCCAGTGAATTCCAGAGAGCCCAATAACGTTTAGTTACAGTACTGAGGCTTGAAATGTCCTGTCATTCAGGCCTTGAATAGTTTGATTCCATAAATTCCTTGATCGGTTTAATGTCAGGATCATTTATTTGTTCCTTGCAAACCTCTTAATCACTCCAGGGATCAGACTGAGGTGGGACAGCTCTTGTGATTTTTCGCACAGTTGGTGTAACAATCCCATATTTCCTTTCAGCAGAGGAGCAGTAGCGACAACCCTCGGAGCAGGGCTTTCTTGATAAAGCATATGCATTTCCATACAACGACTATTTCCGATGTTTAATTTCAAAGTCATATTCTTGAAGTTTCTGTATCCATTTGGCTATCTGACCCTCCGGATTCTTGAAATTTAAAGGTCAGAGATGCACGGTCCGTTTGGAGCAGAAACATTCTTCCATAAAGGTAACTATGGAAACTCTCCGCGGCCTTCACTATAGCGAAATATTCTTTCCTGATGACACAATAATTCCGTTCTGGTTTCGAAAGACACTTTCTCCAATACGCGATGACACACTCGTGGCCGTCTATTTCCTGAAATAATACTGCTCCAACACTCTCATTACTTGCGTCTGTATCTAAGATGAATTATTTTTCAGGATCAGGATAAGACAGGATGGTAGCCGATGTCAAAGTCGTTAAATGCCTTTTCGCATTCGTTCGACCAGAAGAAAAATTTTTTGTTTTCGGTTAGCCTGTGCAGTTGTCCAGCGATCAAGGAAAACCGCTTAACAAATATCCTGTAATATGTGCAGAGGCCCAAGAAGCTTCTAAGTTTATGCACATTTTCAGGACGGCGCCAGTCTCAAACTGCTGACACTTTTACCGTGTCTGTTTGGACACCTACCGCAGAAATTATGTGTCCAAGGTAGCTTACCTCATGACGGAACGAACGACATTTAGAAGGATTCAACCAAGTTGAAATATTTTAATTTGTCTAGAACCTTTCTTAAATTACAAGGATGCTCTTCAAAATTCCGTCCGATTATTATGATGTCATCAAGATAAACGAGGCAAGCTTCTGGAGTAAGTCCTTTTAAAACCTGTCTCCATTAGACGTTCAAAAGTTGCTGGCGCATTACAAAGGCCAAAACGCATGCCCTTAAATTGCCACAGTCCATTTCCTCCAGTTGTGAATGCTGTTTTCTCACGATCGTCAGGATGGATTTCCACTTGCCAGTATCCACTCTTCAGATCGAGAGTGGAGAACCACTCGTTCCCGGAGAGAGTATCGAGAGTATATCATTGATTCAGGGAAGAGGGTACGAATCTTTCTTCGTGATGTCATTAAGTTGCCGGTAATCTACACAGAATCTTGTAGAACCATCTTTCTTTCGGGCCAAAACGATGAGAAAGGCCCAAGGACTAGAAGGAGATTCAATGACGTCCTTTTCTTGCATGTCATTTAATAAATCTTTCACCTCTTCTACTTTGGCGAATGGCAGTCTTCTGGCGTTCTATAGTATAGGAGGATGGTTTCCAGTATTGATTCGGTGTTGCGATAACTTTGTTCTTCCAACATCCTCTGATGTTTGTGAGAATAAGTTTTTAAATTCATCAACAACTCTTCCTGCAGTGACTCTTTGCTCCTTTTCCAATTCACTGCCTTTAAGTAATTCCAGGCTCAAACGTTCGGAAGACTCCTTCAATGTTAAGTAGGAATTTTCCTCGATACAGGTAACTGGGGAGCATTTAGCTAGAACTTCACCTTTTTTAAAATTAATTTTGATTTATTACTAACACTGATAACCCTGTCGGGTACATTCTTCTTCGAAAGATCTACAAGAATGGAGGCCACCATTGTCCCACTTGGAATATTCCAGTTGCTAGAAAATTCAACAACACCAAACCGGAAATTCTCCGTTTCACAAGTAGATGGTCCCTCTAAAATTATTTCTTTTCTAGCTGGGATAACAAAGTCTGTCGAAGCAACAATCTGATGACAGGTATTTACTCCTCCAGAACCTAAATGGAAAAGAGTCACAATTTCTGACGTGGAGTCTATTACAAAATCATATTTCTTTAGAAAATCCACTCAAAGTATAAAATCCTCTGTAATTTCCACTGCGTAGACGGCATGGACATAAGTAGCCTTCCCAAATCTAATAATAATATTCATTTTTCCAATAATTGTGATTCGGTCACCAGTGACCGTTTGGAGGGTGACGCAGGGTGCTGTCAAGAGAATTTTCCTTCCAAGTTGTTCTGCAGCATTTCTTCGCATGTTGGTTACGTTGCCTCCTGTGTCAACGATCATTCGGAAGGGAATTCCGTTGACCAAGGCTTCCACAAATAAACCATTTTCACCGCCACCTTTGGAAGATATCTGCAAAACTCCAAAATGGGGCTTTTTCTCATCTGGCAACCTCCGCCCCGCGATACCGCCAAATTCTAGTTTTCCTGGTTGCTTTGAGAAGAGTCTTTAGTCCGTTTATCTAAGTGGGCTGGACAATTCCTTTGAACATGGTCCTTGTCGGCGCATTTCCAACATTTCACAGTTCTCTGGCCATGTTTGTTGGACCTTTCATCTCCTTTCCGGATAAAATGGCAGATTATTTTCATCATTTCAGTTATATTTTGCAGCGAAGGATCCGATGCATCTTGGACCGTAGCACCTCTTACTGAATGGCGATCCCTCCATGCAGCTTGTTGAGTGGCTTCAAATTTCATTGAATAAAGCAAAGCTGCTTTCAAATCCTTCAATTCAGCCTTTCGGAGGGACTTTTGTATCACTGGATCCCTCACACCGTCAAGGAAATACTGCAGGGCTAGTGTTTCTCGTACCTCGGCAGAACAGTCGGAGAAGGCAAGATGGGAGAGCCTCTCTACATCTGCTGCAAGCTCTTGCAGAATTTTGTTCGATCGTTGTTGTCGGGTCTTTAACTGAAGACGGCTATAGTCCTTGAGGCATTTTTCTCCGAAGCGCAACTCCAAAGCGATTGAAAGAGCATCGAATTCTAGATGTTGATCTTCGGGAATAGTTCTTAAAATATCAGCAGCTTCACCCCGTAGTGATGCAGCCAGTTGACGAGCCTTCATGACTGGATCTCAACCATTGGCTTCTGCGACGATGGAGAATTGAGTCTTGTAGACGCCACGATGTTTTTCCGTCGTAAACAACACTTTAATGCTTGATTTAGAAATAACAGGCCCAGGTTGAGCTATTTCAGGCTCTCGAACATTCAGGGATTGGTTTTCAGATTTTACTTATACACCTTCCATTTTCTTCAATTTTTCCTCAACTTTCCTCTCTATTTCTTGTTCAAATGCGTCAAATCTTTCGTCCACTTTTTCAAATTTATCTTCCACTCTGCAGAGTATTTCACCATTCTGCTCACAATTCACCTGAATATTACGAATCTTTGTATTGTTCTCTTGAACATTTTCTGCCAAAGCATCCACTTTGGTGTTAATTGCATCAACAATATTAGCTTGGCCTTGTTCTATCTTCTTCTCTTGCTCTTCTTTCATTTCTTTAATGAAAGCAAAAAGCTGTTCAATTTTTGTTTTAACTGCTTCCTCCATCGCTCTAGTCTTCACCATTCAACACCACTTCTGACACCAGTTGTTACGTTTTTAGCGTTGCGGGTTCGGATTGAATGTGCTTTACTTGAGGACAGCACAAACAAATTTATTTTCAGCTATTTACAGTTATCTACAGGATAATTGATAAAGTAAAAATTTCAGGTAAATACAGTCCAGCAGTCAACAGTCACAGCGGAAATGCAAGTCTTACGCACAATAAACACAATCTGCAAAACAGCTATCGTATAGCACAGCAACAGTAAATCACTGTGAGCTCAATAACGCAACGTTAACAGCAAACGCAAACACAGCTCACTAATCCATTAGTCCAGAGACCCGCTACTCTTCCGAGAGGGAAAAAAATTAAATGACTGTAGTGATGTGTTTCCCAGGGCGCAGTATCATCTGCGTAAATACACAGCATGGTGTTGAATTGTTTGGGTATATAATTAATAAATATGAAGAAGAGAACCGTCCCCAGCTTGGATCCCTGAGGGACACCTGTTAGAATTGGTTCGGTGACAGAATATACTTTGTTTAATTTCATCCTGAAGGATCTTTCGCTGAGGTAGGAAATTAAAATTTTGACTAGGTGCGGAGGTACTTTGTAAGTGATTAACTTGTAGATAAGGGTTTCTAGCCAACTCTGTCAAAAGCCTTCTGAATGTCTAAAAACACTGCTGCCGATTTTTGTTTCTTGGAGATTCCTTCTTCTACATAATCTATCACCCTGACTAACTGCTGGGTGGTTGAAAGTTCCTTTCGCAATCCGAATTGCTCCGGTGTGAGAATACTGTTATATTCAAGATGATTGTTGAGTCTGGTTAAGATTATATGCTCGGCTATTTTACTGATTGAGGGTAATAGGGATATTGGTTGGTGACTGGTAGTATCAGTAGGATATTTCCCAGGCTTTAAGGTAGGAACTAAGGCAGCAATTTTCCAGGATTTTGGAAAATATCCAAATTTAAGCATATTGGCTATACTATTAATTAAAAATACAATAAAATTTAGTGGGAGAGATTTAATCATTTTATTATTTATATTGTCAATACCTGGTGCTTTTTTCACATTAAGCGTGTTAATATAATCAGTAATTTCGGCTATTGTGGCGAAATTACTGATTATATTAACACGCTTAATGTGAAAGCGTAGTCAATAAATATTAATGGAAGAGAATCCTGAAAGCTTTTGACGGTATTATTTACAAGTTTCTCTGTATCAAAAGGAATCGTATCATTCGGTTTAAATTGGCTCTCCAGGCAATCAGCCAGGCAGTTTGCTTTATCAATTTCGTTATTTGCAATACTTGTTTGGCCATTTAAGGGCGGAATCGTGTTTTTTTAGATTTATAGGATTTTACTATTTTCCATATGGTTCCGTCTATGATCTTGTTGACGATTACATTATTTTCAATTACTGATCCGAATTTTACAATTTCCTTATTAATTTGATTCATTAGTCTCTTTAAAACCGGGTCTCGGGTTTTTTGAAAACTTTTTTAGCAAAGTTCTTATCTTTTATCAACGTTCTCATTTTAGGGTCTACATACTTTCTGTTAAAATTTATGAGAGAGGATGCCTGAGATTTTGCATTTAACACATTTTCTTCGAAGGATTTTATTTTCTCCTCAAGCTCGTTGCAGTCTTTAAAATCATGCTGAAGTGGGGTTTCTGATTGGCTAAGGATATGAGCGTATTTATACCAGTCGGTTTTAAGAGTGGAGGTACAGTCTGAGAGAGAATATTTCTGATAGAACTGCAGGAGTACTGGGTTGTGGTTGGAGCTGAGCTCCTCCAGAGATTCGGTTTCAAAGGGATAATGGAAGTCTTTTACAATCGTTAAGTCAATGATGCTGGGTGAGTTGGGACCAAATTTAGTGGGGGTGTTAGGAGCAATTATTTCGAGTCCGGCCTGGAGGGCGAAGGGGTATAGGGAATTACCTCTATAGTTTTGTATATTGCATCCTCAGCTAACGTGGTGAGCGGTGAAATCTCTACAAAAATTTTGGTTAGGGCCAGTTTGCATTGTTAGTTCAAGATCAAAAATAAAATTAGAGTTATTTACAGTAGGGGGGGGAGGTACGCAGAAATTAAAGTAATCGGTTCTTTATTTTTAAATTTTAAACTCACCACAGTAGCTTCTACGTGTTGTAGTAAGAGTGGGGGGACCTCATTGTGAGGTAGGTCGTTTTTAATTAAGATAACGGTGCTTCCACCTGCTTGATTATTTCTATAACTAAAGTAAGAGAAGTAGTTTGCCAGAAAATTTTTTCTTTGGGGTCTAAGGTTGGGTCACTTGCAATGATATTAAATCTGGGTTATACTTATTTACGAAGTTACGGAAGTCATGAATTTTGTTGCTAATGCCATTTGCGTTCCATTAAGGCTATTGTGTTGGAATGTTAATTAACATTAGGATTAACCATGGGGTTTAGTGAATCTAATAAAATAAGTAATTTTTCCTCAATATTTCTTGCAGTTTTGAGTTTTTTCAACCCTTCGAGTAGACCTGGGCATTCCTGCATGAATTTTTTTAAGTTCCATTAAACTCTCGAACAGACCTCCTACGTTTGTTGTGGTTTTATCTAAGTTTGGCTGACTGGTGCCATGTCTTGACGTGGGTAGGCGTTAAAGAAGCTGGCATAACTTGTATTTTCTCTAACAAGTGATTTAGTTCTATCAAAAAATCTAGCCCTGTTGGGTTAGAGGGTTTAGGATATTGAGGGTATCCTCTGTAGGAGGCAATATGCCCTAACTGGCCACAATTGATACATTTGGGAATAGCTATGGTCTCATTAATTGTACATTCATTGGTTTGATGACTATCTCCGCACTTTAAGCAACGCGGCTTCATAGAGCAGTTTTTGGCTGCATGGTTTAACAGATAGCAGTAATAGCACTGGGAGACTGTATTTCTTCCTCGGAATTGCTCAACAGTTACACTTAGATAATTAATGTGATCTAAAGCAAAAAAAATTCCACCTCCTGTGTTTTATTGAGCTCAACCAAGAACAGCGGTAGTGACATTTTTGTTCTAAATTGTGTCATCTGAGACACCTTGGTTACTGGGAGTCTTTTTTCAATTAAGTTTTCTTTTATTTCCTCAGCACTGTAGTTAGGGGGAAGTCCCCTCAAAACTGCTTTTAGTGGTCTTTGACTTTTGGAGGTGATATAAAAATCATACCCCTGTTGTTGACTGAATTTTACTATGGCCTGCTGTTGTTCAATGGTGGAGGGGAAAATCTTTACAAATTCTATACTAAATTTATTTATGGTTTTACCACAGGCTTCATAGATATTTTTTAGGATTACAACATATTTTTCAGAATACTTCAGCCTTACCGGCGGTATTTTATTTTCATTAGTGGTAATTTTATCCTTATTCTCAACATTTTCATCAATTTGGAGTCCCTGAAACTTATTATGTATGGGTATCTCGTGACTAACATTTAGAATTCGTTTAGTATTTTTTGCGGTTTTCCGCTTTGATGGGGATTGAAATGGCATTTCAATTTCATTATTAGAGGTTTGGGGAATAACATTGCCTTTTTTACAGTTGGCGTCCTGACAAATAGGAATCAATTCTAACTCATCCTGGTAGTGCTGAATGTTGACGTTGGTTTCTACTTTCATCTGCTTCATCCTCTGAAATCGGGGGAGGGGGGTCGGATTTGTAGCACCTCTCCGGATTTCGATAATTTGATGATCTAGGAAATCTAACTCACTCTTTGCGAGCTTGATCTTTAGGAGCAGTCTATTTTTCCTGCAGCAATCATCGCAGTTGTAGGGGGTGGGGTGAGTTGTTGCGTTTAGTATGTCATGGACAATAACCATATCAGCGCTTGCGTCTACACAGTCTCCTGTTCGACTTCCAGTGTCTTTCCGAGACTGGTCCTGAAAAGAACGAGTCGGTCGTGGGAGGAACTGTTGCTACTGGAGTAGTCATTGTAAAAAAAAAACTGACTCCGGCTACTCGTCCCTTATATAGTCGAGGAAGTGCGTGCCCCGAAACTTCTCAAAACACCGCGCGCGATCCAGCAGCCACTAGACTATTCCTTTCGCCAAACCAACCTAGCTGGCGCGTAGCTCCTCGCCAAAGATCGCCATCTATGGCGTTCTTTCACGGCGCTCGCCCGCTTATAACTATAGATAGATAGATAGATAGATAGATAGATAGATAGATAGATAGATAGATA
>JAOUZG010021685.1:147331-187402 GCA_026289955.1 Argiope argentata
ATAGATAGATAGATAGATAGATAGATAGATAGATAGATAGATAGATATAGGGAGAGTGTGAGCTATGAGTAGGAATTGAAAAAAAAGTTCTAAATTCCTGTCAAATTTTAATATTTATTAACTACTGTGCGTCAATACCATACAAGTCATTCTCTTCTATGACACCTTTGAAAAGAATGCGTAAATGTTTGGGGATATTTATTCTTTCACTAGTAGTGGGAAGTATTTATCTGTTTTTACGGAGAGTGTGTTAGCAAGAATTGTATAAAAAAGTGGGTTTCTTTTTTATCACGAAATAAGTATACATTTTAAAATGAAGTTAACGTAGTCTAATTTTGTGCGAGGTACTGACGCACAAAATTAGAAAATCGTTTAAGATTTAAACTTTATTAAGGGACATCATTATCTATACTGCTATTATAAATGTGAAAGGTTGGATGGATGATGTTAGCAATCATACCAGAACAGCAAAATAAAATTGTATGAAATTCAAAACATATATAGATGATAGACTAAAATCGGATATATGCTACTATTTATTCCGGTTAATTGAGTGGTTAATTTTTTTATTAATTAAAAACTAACTTTCTCCTCAAAAATCATTTTCCCACCAGCATTTGGTGCATTTCCGCGGCGCTCGCCCGCTTGCAACACTATCAAAACTATTATTCCACAAAAATGGTTTTTGCATTACCTCAAACTTGAAAAAAAATTATTAAAATGAAATCTGCTATGCATACTTCAATGTATCATGTCAAAACATTATTTCTTGACTGACCAAGCACCAGGTGCTCGTGTAAGTCAAATTATATTTTTATTCATTTCGATTGTTTTATAGAAGGAGTCATTTTAGCATTGCCAACGATCCCCAAAAAAAACTTTGTCTCGCATTGATTGTTTGAAAAATATCACCTTTCCAATTTATTTCATTTCATATAATCACTTGCTAAAAATGATATTTTTCTAAATTTTGTATTGCTGTAGTCATTAACTTGTTTTTTTAAAAAAAAAATCAGATCTTTTGTAAATGGATGGCATCACGTTATTTAAAGCTGATTTTTTGATCTGCTCGTGCAGATAATAAAATTTTTATTTTTCGCCAACGGATTTTTGTTGATGGTCAAAAACCTCATCCCAAAAACATTATTTTCTGACATGATAATATATGAGAAAATTTGGGAAAACTCACTTCAACTGTAAAATACAAACTCTAAAATTAAAATAGAGTACAGACGAGATATACTATTGTGTTCAATAGAAGACCACATCTGCCTCAGCGGAATCGCGTGACTCCAATGGGACAATGGCAAATGGTTGTCTCATCGGAATAATTATTTGCCATTGTCCCATTATAGTCACGTGATCTTCCTGAAGTAGATGTTGCTATTGAACTCAGTAGTACTGTGAACTCGTCTTAAGACTCACTTCGGAATTGCTCAGATGATGTGACGTCACATTTCTGAAAAATCACATTATTTCTTTCTGAAGGAGAAAGATTTTCCATAAATTCTTTAGCTTTCTCTTCTTTCACGTCACAAATGCACACCTGAAATTGGTTATTTTCTTTATTTATAAAAATTAGAAAGTGCTCGAGAATTAAAAATGTTTAAAATGTAATCGGGAAAAAATCAAGAAGACTGAACAAAAAAAATATCACTATCCAAAGTATATGATCTCTGGATGTGGGAATTTAATAATTCAAAATTTAATTTCAGAAAACCCCTGGCATGATTTTGACATACAACATTTACGAAATATTAAATTTTTGACTGAATTTAGTATTTTTACAGAATCTATAGATTGACGATTAATACCTAGCAACTTGCTACTAATAATGATACCATAATTAATAATAACTGAAAATTGAATTTCTTTTTGAGATACAATTTTTTCCAATCGATTGAAAAAAATAAGGCTTACATTCCACATAAAATTTGATAAGTCCAAGTCATTGCATTTTTGAGCTATTGCTTTTACATGTTTCTGAAAGTACAGAACGACAGACGGTCAATTCATTGTTGGATTAGGTCATACATATGACAAATGTCTACATTATACACGTTGAATCTGTGTGCCGAATTATATTTGCCTAGCTCTCTTCGTTTTGTAGTTAACGTATTAAATTATATTCAAACATGCCGACAAGCAGATTTCCTTCGAATAGAATTTGCTCAAAATTAAATAAAAATTTATAAATTTTGTGTAAAGATCACATTTATCAGTAAAGTTCAGAGTTTTTTTTTTCTTCTTCTTAAGTATCTTTGTTACAGAGGCATTTTACAAAAATATTTCTTTTTCAAACTCAGATCTAAAACGGGGACATTCACCTTCAATATTTCCGGGATATTTTTTGCGAGATGACGTAAAAAATTAAACGTTTTACCTTCATGGCAGTGTTAAGCAGAGCGGAGACATAAGCTCTTCCGATGCCCTGTGATCCACCGGTCACCATGGCAACCTTGTCTTTAAAGTTCATTATAGCAGAGAAAGCTTACGAATTCCGTAAGCCACTAGTTCGTACCTAAAGAACGAAGAGTATGAAAGATTAATTTTGCTGTCATCTCTTCTTTTTGATGACTTGTATCTGTAACTGGTAGTAATGGTCTCAACGAAAAACGTTTTTGTATATTATTTAATAACCTGCAAGCCTTTCCTCTTTTATTCGCTTGAAAATACTGATCTTGGGCAGTACTCATAATAAGTATTAATATTTTTAGAGCCGGCATTCTGGCACAGAGGTAGCGCATCTGCCTCGTGTTCTGTGAGTCTTGGTTCGGGCATGATTGTCCTTCTATGTGCTATCTATGAGATGTGTGACTGTGACCCCCCCCCCCCTGTAAAAAAGAGCTGTGCTAGCGAATGTGATAAGTGAGTAACTAAAGTTTACTCTTGACCCAAGTTGACGTTACTTGAAACAAGAGACGCATACCTTCGGCTTAAAATCTGCAGATGTTTCAGCGGGGCTTGTCTATGGCAAGTGCCATAAGTAACAACACCAACATTTTTAGGGACAAGCATATCAGTATTGTTTTTTGCAGAATTTGGCGCCTTTTTTGCCAGTTTTGGGCGCCACTCTGTCAATCAATTGCCAAAACTACATGTGAAGCATTTATTCAAATGTGCAGTCAAGTAGACATTCAAACCATTGATTGAGTTGATTCAAAGTTTAATATGAAATTACATATACTATAGCTTCGAACACAATTTTACCCACCTAAATCTTTATATTTTGCAGTTATAAGGTTCACTTACAACCAGACAAAAACACTTCATGTGAATCATTTTCGTCCAAAATTTGAAATCTATTAATATTGTGTAAATATAACTCTCAAATTAAATTCTTTTATTGTTTTTTTTAATTATCTTGCTCACAGCATGGTCCGACTTAGCCAAATTGGGCACCGGAGGAAAACGTTTTTGCCCCCCCCGTATCCTTGTTATTTTTGAAAAGCAATGTTAAAGAAAGTTCATTAAAGAAGGAAACTTAAAGTAAACTTTGCATTCGATTTGGGAGCCTCCTCAGATGTGAGGGACTGGGGTAACTGCCTCGTATGCCTCGTATGCTCTGGTTCACATATATAATGAAAAAAATATGTTTTACAAACTCAAGAATATAAGAAACGTAAAAATTCCCCAAATTCTGGAGTATGAATTTTTTGACAATAGGCTCTGGTTCACATATATAATGAAAAAAATATGTTTTACAAACTCAAGAATATAAGAAACGTAAAAATTCCCCAAATTCTGGAGTATGAATTTTTTGACAATAACAATACTGTTAGGAATTTTGTGTAAATTAGATGCAAATATTGTAAATATTTATGAATTATTGTGTAAATACTGCAAATATTTGTAAATGGTTTAATTGTATAAAATTATTTATAACAGAATCGCATGTCAACGGGAAAAGACCATTCTAAGGAAATTTACAACAGAAGATCGTCCTATTTCACCATTTTGGCTATATAGATGCGTTGGCGACATAATGAGATGGCAAATGGTTTTTACTACAAGATAAAATGCGTAGTAGAGGCTAAGAAATAACGATTTACTCATAAAGAGCATTGGAGAAATTTCTAGATTTGCCTGGAATTAGCGAGAGCTTTCCACGGCTGCCACACCCACTTCAGTGGGACGCCATTTAAGACTCACCTTAAAGCCGGGGAGTCAATTGAGTTCAGAGAAAAGCTACGTGATTAGCTGAGCTTGAGCGAGCGTCTTTTCTCTTGTTGCCATGTGAATCTATAGCTTTGATGTTATTTGAATTATCGGATTAAGTAGAGTTAATCCACTGTGAATTTTTGTAGCTAGAGTTACGAATATTTAATATGCGTTTTCATAGACAATAAAGTCTACAACTTCTTATCGCTCTTTTGTGAGAATTATTATTTCACTAAGCACCTTTGGCGACCAGTCCGTTCACCAATATTAATGCCGACTAAAGGGTTCAATCATTTTTTATATAACTTGGTCTCATAATAAGTTTTTCAGCAAAATAGTTTTAAGATTCAAATTTCGATAGTCATATAATTCACTCGAACTTTTATGTAGGCTGTAACAGTCCTGATCTTTGAACTCCGCAACTCTCTCTGATTTTCAACCAGTGAACATAAAATTCAGTTTTAAATTAAAGCGGAAATGATGAAACCAATTCATATAAAGACCTCTTTACTCAATCCAAGCATGTCTTTAAATAAAACTAAGAACTGAAAGTTGAGTAGTTCGACATTGAAGTGTTTTGTTCACTACAGAAATTGAAACATCATAATTGTTTTTATAATTTATAATATCACAAAGAATTATAACATTTTTTTAGGTTTATAAATATATTTCAAAAAATTATGGTTTAAATTCCTTTGGTTTTATAGATTTATATTCTGTAAAATATTCTTAATATTTCAACTTCTAAATAAATAAATAAACATTTCTAACTTCTACGATCAAATCTGGCCGATTTATTCAGTTCTGAATATTGCAAGTTTAGAACTGTAGTGAATACAAATCAATGTAACCTGCGAGCTGATCCTGGTCTAGTGCGACGCAACCAGAAACTATTATCTTTCATCGTAATTTTAATCGCAAAGCAAATCATAATAAAAAACCAGAAAAATATCCAATCAGAATCAACATTCACTACTCTTTCTCCCGATCGTCGGCATGAGGCCAGGCTTAGCTCGTGGGATGGATTTATACTATTGTGTTAATACGTAGGAATAAAATTTATTTTTATAAAATGATCACTCCTATTCTTACAGAACAATCATCATTTTCATAATCTAGGCCAATTATTCTTGAGTAACCCTAATTGGCTACTTTGAGATCTTGATAAACCGATCTAAAATCACCAGTTTTCATCGAATAGTTATATTTAAATTTTCATAGAACGATCAGCTTTGATAATTAATTTAGTTGATTGGAGTGCCATTTTTTTTTATTTTAAGGACTTATTGTCTCTCGAATATTTTGTTAAATATGATTCGCAGAGCAGATGATATATGTAAAAATTTAAAAATCGTAATTCAGCAATTTTTACCTCAATCTACTAATTATATATTTCACTTAGACCATTTGTTAAGATATGTGTCTCTCTCCCCCCCCCAAAAAAAATAAGAAAAATGTTGTCCGATTACAGAAGATGCCTTGTAGATGTTAAGCCATATTTGCCTTAAATAAAACGGTTTAATTGGATTAGTAATATATGTATAGTAAAATATCATAGAAAACGTTTCCATGCATTTATTTTCCAAAAATATCATTTTTCATATTTGTTTCATTTTATGCGGACACGCGCTGAAAATGACATTTTTATAAGTTTATTTTGGAATGATAGTTGATTTTTTTTTCTCATTTGAGAACATGATATTGTTTTGGTTTGAAAGTTTTGATGTCTCCCAAATATGCGGGTAAAAAATATTTTTATCTCCTTTTACAAATTTTGCATTGTTACTTATTACGTATGCTTGTCTGAAAGAAGATGCGTTTTGAAATAGCTGAGCTGCTTTTACCAGCATAGCTTTAATATTACGTATGCTTCGTTCAAAGTAGATGCGTTTATATTTCGCTTAATTCATTAAAATGCGGAGATAAATTACAATCACGAAGGCGAATTCTTTGATTTCCCAATATATCTTCTTCTCGTAAGTAAAAGTAGCAATTCAAAACATATCTTGTGGTTTAAAAAAGTTAAAAGAAAACACGAATGCAAAAATATTTTGCTTCTACTTATTATCAATTGCTTTTTGTTCGTCGTTTCTGTGAAATGACGTCATCTTCAAGTTCGTTGAAGATTTCTTACTTTTAAATAATTAATCTCGCTCTCAGAAGATTATCATTTGGTGCTTTTCTAAAAATTCTTTTTCAGTTTTGACTGTCGCACTTTTGCAATACATTTTTATTTATTTTAATTCTATGATTGAATTAATAATTTTGAAATTGCAAACGATCAAGAAAACTTTTCTGTTGCATTTATTGTTTGAAAAATGTAACATTTACAATTTATTTCATTTCATATAATCACGTGGTGAAAATTATATTTTTCTGTTTTATTTTTGGTAGTAATTAATTTTTTTTAATCAGAACTTCTGAAAATGTGATGGCAACACATTATTAAAAGCTGATTTTATTTATTTATTTATTTATTTATGAGATCCTTGTGAAGATAAAATTTTATTTTTATTTTATGCGAAATAAATTGTTGGAAAATACGATTAAATTATTTGTTTAAAAATTCATTAAAAACAGAATTTTAATTTATAGGTAGAGACATCATTATCATAAAAAGTTAATTTTTTGAAGAATTTGATGAAAAAATCATTTTTGTACTGTAATATTTTCGGAAGTTATAGCGAAAAAACTTCAAAATTTCGCTTATTTTTTAACTATTTAAAATTTTAATTAAAAATTCAAAAAAGGGCTCCGAGGTGCACATTCCCGGCCCCCAAGGTATATAATTTGGGAGCTGTAGGTTGAATGGTCTGGCCTGTACAGCGCCAACACACACACACACACATTGTGCTTTATTATAAGTAAAGAAAGGATAAAGATAACAGTAACTTCGCTATATTTATTACATGAGAAAGAGTACTGGAATAGGGCTTATTAGGACATATTTTATTCATATTTGCCCAGTAATCTGATTATTTTCTTTGGTCTACAGCAGCAAACAATAATCTTTCTATAATTGGAAACCCTACAGAATTTCTACATTATCCGGGTTTTAGAAGAATAAGAGAAGGGAGTGAATTGTAACAATCTCGGCCTTTTTTGTTCGAATTCGGAAACCCTTTGCGCTGTTGCGCATGCGCCAGATGACGCTTATTTCATCAAAAGCGGAATGAAAGAAAAATGAAAAGAGGAAATGTTTACATTCAGCTACAGGGTGAATGCAGATTATTCGCAGAATTAAGAGCATTAATAGCCATTTATCTTGGCCGTTGACCACACCATATTACTTTTGTGTATTGAAAAGTGCTAATTTCGGGATCCTAAACAGAACAATTGAGGTCAGTAGCGTACTGCAACAAAAATGGGTACTTACGTCTTAGACCACCGATCTTTATCGCCAAATTTGAAGGCGTCTCCAATGAGTTTCTAAACCACCAATAATGACAAAAAAATCCGCCATCATTTAAAAAATTGTTCAAATCTTAACTGTCGCTCGCCATTTTATGGGGGTTTTTGGCGTCGACGTTTTATCGCCAAATTTGAATCCGTCGCCTATGAGTTACTAAACCGTTGGCGACGACGGTCTAATACTTAAGTACCCAAAATGTTAAGATGCTGCATCGATATTAAATATTTTGAATATTTATGAATATTTATGATCCTGTAATTAAAACGCGCATTATTCTTCACAAATTCGGATCTTTCGTCAGTAGATCAAACCTCTGGTCAGATATTTATAATTTTATTAAATTCGAATTCAGTAGTGAAAACGACAAAAAAAACACAGACTTTTTTTTTTTTTCATGAAAATGCGTCAATATCTCAAATTCGAGGTGTTCAAAGTAAATAAATTTTAGGCTTTCACACACTCAATAACATTGTTTATTTAACCCCTTAACTTGTTTGTTTTCCTTACTATCTAATAAGATGACACCTTCTAATTTGGGAATATTTTCTTATTTTGATTCAAATGGAAATCTATGGAATACTTGGCTTATCTACGTATTCGAAGTCATTTTACTATTGAATTATAATTGTTATGAATGATTTTTTTTTGTTTACAACTATCAAAATTCGATAAATCGATGGACGTACGGCGTACGGGCAAACCGGCTAAGGGATTGTAGCGTCATCCTTATAAGCCACATAATATCCTGCGAGCTGAAGAGTCCCTTTTGCTCGATAGGTATGATACTCGGCTACAGGCCCAAACGTCGCAGGTTCATACCACGACCTTCACTAGCCACATTGGTGACCTTGACAACGCAACCTTCCGCAAAGTCGTGGCGCCATCTACCAGCCAAGAAAGCCGTCGCTAACTCAACGCACCAAAGCCGTCTCTTACTCAACAAAAAGCCGTTGCTAACTCGACGCACCAAATCTTTCGTCTCCCGTCTGACTCACTGGTAGGGAGTACTGTAGCGTCAACCTTATAAGCCACATAATATCCTTCGAGCTGAAGGGCCCTTTTGCTCGATCGGTATGATACTCGGCTACAGGCCCAAACGTCGCAGTTTCGTACCGCGACCTTCACTAGCCACAGGGTTAAAAAACCTTTCGTTAAAACATTGATGTGGAATCTGTTCTGTCTTTTGAAGTTTTATTTTGTCAAAGGATGAATCAAAGTGATGTGCGTTTGGTCATTGAATTTGTTTGTTTGTTTTTATAGAAATTATTATTTCCAAACTTTTAAATTTATAATCATTATTTTTTTGTATTTAAAATTACTTACGCTTTTTAATAAATATATAGAATTTATTAAAGTTGTTAAATATTAAAAATAAATCTTTGCTTCCCTTTTTTCATTTAAATATTATCTTTTTGTTTTGCTGCTTTCATTTTTGGATTTAACTTTTCTACATCGAAATTTTTCAAAAATCAAATTTCATTTGTGGTCTCATCGGCTTTCAATATGGACATGCTTTAGAAAATTATTAAAATACAAACTCTGTTAGTTCTGGTTGTAAATATGAGCAAGAGATTATCAACTCAGAACGAACACAAAGTACGAGTTCTTTGTTCCAATATTCCATAAACGTTTCCGTCTTATTTAAGAATCATACGGAACTCCCTTTTCTTACTTTCTAGTCTACGAAATATAGAAAAAGTACTATAATCGTTTAAAAATTCTAACACCAGATTTCTAAAGAATTTTCATAATTCAGACATCCATGAAATTAAAAAACAAACAAACGCATATTTGGAATTGTGTATGTCTGTCTATCAGTAACGAAGATAACTCACAATCTCTTATAACTAGGCGGATGAAATTTGGCTATATCTTTGTCTTATTTCTTTATGCCACATTTGTAGATTTCTATTTATTTTCGAACAAACTCCGTTCAGAGAAAGTCTGTCTGAACGGCTCTTCGGATATAAGTTAACGCGATTACTTCAAAACGAAAGAGTTCTCGATGGTTAAAATTAGGTACACAGATTTATCATCTATAATGTAGATACTAAAAATTTTGAGCAAAATCCGACGTGGGGTTGAACGTCTATCTGTCCGTACCTCAAAAGTATGTAAAGGCGATAAGGAAATATATAACTGAAATATATCAAATTTTGTTCATGATTTTGTGATTACAATTCTAGTCCTGGGACAAATTTTAGTTTCAATCGTTTGATGGAAAATACGAGTCTAAAATTTTGATTTCGGATAGTATTAGGCGCATACAAGATATTGTTACAAGCAGGCGATCACCACGAAGAAGAGTGCGTTGGCGACGGCTGTCGAAAAGCTTGGCGCCAGCCGGATTGGTTTGGCCAAAGGAATAGTCTGGTAGCCGCTGGATCGTTCACGGAGCTCCGCGTGCTTCTCACACTCATTCGGTCGGCTACTTAGGGGACGAGTTGCCGCAATTTGGTAGAGTTTCTCTCGGAAGACAAGCGACTCGTTGGAGGAGCGGATTACTTTTCTCGCTTATTATTAGTGAACTATCCTTACGTTTGCTGTTAACGTTGTATAATTGAGCTCGCTGTGATTTAGTGTTTGCTGTGCTATACGATAGCTGTTTTGCTATCTGTGTTTATTTTGCGAAAGGCTTGTATTTACACTGTTAGTGAGTGTTGACTGCTGGATTGTTTTTATCTGTATTTTTCCTTTATCATCCTGTAAATAGCTGTAAATAAATTTGTTTGTGCGATCCTGAAGTAAAGTCTATTCAAATGAACACATTACGCTGATAAAAGAAAAAAAAAACGTAACAATATTTATCGCCAAAACACTAGACAAGGATCGCATGATAAATTTATCCAAAATGATAAATCACGTGTAAGGTTGAAACTATGCCTTTCCCGCCAATTGCCCAATGTATTATAAAATGTTAAAAACAAATTTCATTAAAATTTCTAAGATTCGAAATTACAAAAGAATGCACTCAGATTATTTTTTTTAAAATTTCATAGAAATTGCATAGATTAATATAAGCAATTCTAAGGAATGTAATAAATAAATAAATAAATATTAATTTGAATATACTATTTCAAAGTTAACTAAATACAAAAATTCAAATTATATTATATAATAGAAAATCCCGTATCTTTATGTAAAAAATGCAATTATAAATTAATTTTATTCATCAATAATAATGCTTTAGAATTATTTGCAAAAGGAAAAAATCGTCGCAATTAACTACTTACCTAGCAACAAACTTCATCTGCATTTGAAAGTGAATCGTTTGCAAGAATGAACTGACATAGAGGAAAGAAAAGAATAGAATAGAACTAGAAAAGTCCTCTGCTAAAACTTAGGAATTTATTTTGAATGTTGGCTGGAAAAAAGTATAAATCTCTCAAATGGAATTTAATAAACGCGGAAAGTTTTTTTTTTATTGAAAAACAGAGACATGACATTCTTAGATTAATTCAACAACGAATGCATTATTAAATTTCTTTCTTTGCGATGTATATGATATCTGATTTTCATTTGAATAATATATACAAGAATATTCGTTTCAGAATTCTGACTTTCTTAGCTTGGTTTATAATGCATATTTTGACGCGCATTCTGCATTAATGATGTAGCTATGCGACTTTCGGATCTGCCACTGTCGTAACATCTATCATGAAGCAACTAAACAAAGCAAATGAAATAATTTTTGGAATATTTTTTTTAAATCTTTTTATCCAAGACACATTTCATTTTCGTAATTCTATTCGAGTTTTTTCAGGAAAATCACTTATATAGATAAACTTGAAAAAGCAAAAATATTACATATAAATACACACGTAAACAATATAAAACAATTCAGGCCAATTCCTTCTTAGATTAACAATAACTTTTTTTTATATTTCAGTTACTTTTCTTTAAATAATCACAATTAACATAAATATTTTATCAAAACATGATTAATTTTCGCAAAAAGTGAACTCGCATTCGCGTGAAAAATACTGAAATCTTTGCCTTTTACTAATCGAGCTACTGTCTGCTGATTTCACTTTTCATTAAATAGAGATAGTTGAAGTTTATAAAGTATTAAAAATTAATTTAATTTAATTGAGGAATTAATATTTGAAAAAATTGTATCAACATCGAGTACCATCCACTACAAGTATTTGAACTTGATTGGATAAATAAAAAATAAAGATTAAAATGAAATCTGCAATGCATATTTTAGCGTATCATGTCAGAACATCATTTCATGAACAGTCAAGCACCACGTGCAAGTGCGAGTTATATTGTATTGTTATTCATTTTAATTGTTTCATTGAATGAGTCATTTTGGTATTGCAAACAATTTTTTAAAAAAACTTTCTCTCGCATTTATTGTTTAAAAAAATTTCCCATTTCCTATTTATTTCATTTCATATAATCACATGCTCAAAATGACATTTTTCGAAGTTTTATTTACTGTAGTCATGAACTTATTATTTTTTTTAATCAGAACTTTTGTAAATGCAATGGCAACACGTTATCGAAAGCTGATTTTTTTGAGATGCTCGAGCAGATAATAAAATTTTTACGTTTCACCTACGGATTTTTGTTGACGCGAAAAACCTCACCCCAAAAACAACATCATGTTCTGAAATAATAAAAATTTTATATATATATATATATATATATATATATATATATATATATATATATATATATATATATATATATATATACAGGGAGAGTGAGAAATAATAGTAGAAATTGGTAAAAATAAAGCAAACAGTATGTCTAGGAGCGGGGATCCGCACCATGCGCGTCATTCATGTTTTGTTCACTATATTGCTCTCCCCACACTTCATCGAAACGGAAATTATTGAAGTTTTGATGACTACCAAGTCTCTCTGTTTGTTTAATTTCAACATGATTACTTGATAACGTAACAAGTTAGGTGGATGAAATTTGGTAAGAGGTTTCACCAAGTGAATAAAATACCTTCAATTTTAACCAATTGTTTCAAAGGATTGACCACTTGTCGATCTGAATACTTTGACATAGTTCTGTCTGAAAACATCTTAACAATTGAGAGCAAAGTGTATGAAATTTGGCAGGCGCAGTTTGTACCAACTTTGAATATTTCTTTCACTTATTTGGAAAACGGAAAAATGTACTCTGCAGGCCTGCTTATCCATATAAATGTGAGCATGCGCATTCAGAATTGCAACAAGCAAGATAGATGAAATTTAGCACGCAGTTTCATCATAGGAATAATATACCACAAAATTTAAAAATTATTTTTTGACTAATTCGAAATGATATTTATTGTCTTTCTCAATCTTTCCATTTCATTAAATCTGGAAATCGTTTGTGAAGTTTTCATATTACATATTTTACAAAATAGAGCACTGAATGTATTTGGACACCTTAAACTGAAATAACAAACTAAATTTAATAATTGTTAACATTTCGAATAAAATCGGAAATTCTTTAATTTACTATTACAACATAGAGGATTTTACAGATTTCAAAACTCCACATTCATTTCATTATTTCTCTTCAGAGTAAATTATTTGAAAGTGAAAGATTTCTTAAAAACTATTTCGTGGAAATTGACCATTTACATTTTGCAATTTAGCTACATAATCAGTTAAATGTAATCAGAACAATTGCATTTTGGGCTGATACTGCCATCCGTCCATTCATGCCTTTGATGTCCAAGCACTAGTCAAGATTTCACGTGAACGGTAGACGAAACAAGCGCCATCTGTTAGCCTGACTTAGTCAGATCACATCCAAAAGTCCTTCGACAAGAAGAAAGTCAAGGCTGAGGAAGGGAGAAGAATAAATTTATCCCCAAACAAGTCTTAAGCAGTCAAGAATACGTTCAGCAGAGTCTTGATGTTGGCGACATTTAGGGCAAGATTTTTTACCCAGAATAAAGAAAAAGACTTTTAAGGTGGTCGCTGGCAAGGCGCGACAAGCAAGTGCTGATTTTTCTATCACAAGAGAGGACTATCACACCGACTTGTTGGCCTATACCAATCACGAGTAGGAGGTACCATCCAATCCTTATTTAGGGAATTTTACCTGAGAGAACAGTTCTAACTATGTGAGTTCAGAAGATGAAGTTTCTGGGCCAATGGTTCCCAAAGTTGACTGGATTCCGACCCATCTATCAAAAACTTAAAATTTTGCGACTTACTTATTGACTGCTTTAGAGAAAAGAGGACCTAAATACTGGTAATTCTCAATCGTGAGATGCGGAACTACTTAAAATGCACTATAGTTCCAAAAACAGTCACTATGGGAAAAGTGTTTCCAATATCAATGAGGACTGCTATTCAAATAAGGAAAGAAAAAAAAAAGCACCCTTAAATATATTTATACTTTTTTATTTAATACTTAAATAACCTACAAATAGTTTATTTCAATGGAAGGATTTTCTATTTTTTTGTCATTACAGTTTTAGCATCAATTTCAATTTTAGTTACTTTTAATCGCAGCGAGTTTGTTACGTCCAATTTATTTTGGTATTTAGTTTTAATGCTGACTATAGCCGAAAATTCGTCTTCACATAGGTATGAGGTAGTGAATGGGAGGAGAAATTTCATAGCTTTATAAACGGGCAAGGACAGTTCCCAGGTACCAAGAGCCAGGAATTCGTTAATTGCTTGCGATTGAAAGTATTTTCCAGTGGTGTATCTTCTGATAAATCAACGAGCTTTTCGCTTGCTTTTGTCGACATATTAGTTGTTATTTGGTGCTGAAATGGGTTACAAATCCAATTCGACGTTTCGAGCTTTTTCATCTCTTCCCAGAAACAAATATCAAAGTTATTTCTTAACAATTGATGGGAAATTGCAGAGCGTACACTCATCTTAGATTGAACTTGGTTTTCTACAATAAAGGTTTCAAGTGTTTCAAAACAATCATATTTAACGTTCTTAACTCGTCCACAAAATAAGCTTTTTCATGAACACTTGAAAATTATCATGAACCGCAAAATGTCAGATCCGTTTGAACCTCGCAGATACAAGCTGAGTTCGTTTAACTTGGAAAAAATATCCTTCAAATATGTTAACTTCAGAACAAATTCTTCGTTCAGTAGCTGTTCAATATATTCTGTTTCTCGATCTAAGTAAATGATACTTTCTTCAGTTGTTCCACTAATCGTGTCAGTACTTTTCCCCTGGATAACCAACATTCCTCCGTATGGAGAAGAAGAGATGTATGAAGACTGCCCTTTTTTTCATACATTTTTTAAAAACAAATGTGCTTGTAAGGGCCTTGTTTTATTATAATTTACAATTTTTAGAGACGTATTTGCACAATTTTTAAATCATCGGGTAATTCTTTTGAAACAAGAGCTTCTTTTTGAAGGACACAATGAGTCCACAAAGCACAATGACATTCTTCAAGAACTCTTGTAAGCACACTACAGGATGCGTTCTGTTGAACAAAGTTATTTTATACAAATATAAAAACAAACAATTTCACAAAATTTAATGACTATAAACTATTGATTAACATTTTAGATTATTATTAATTCTGCCAACGCAAAATTAGAATTGCTTACCTTGTATTTAAATAAAAGGCTGAAAGGAATTTGAATAAAATTTGAAAATCATAAATTTTAATCAACATATTCCTGAATATTAAGAATTGATGTCCCGAAAATAAGATTTTGGAATACACGTTCGAAAGAGTAATTTTGTAATAACAGATTTCGATTTTTAATTTATTATTTTGTTGAAGATTTGCTACTTATACAGAAGGCAAGGAATTCTTATTTGATTTACCTAAATTATTTTTTTATTTATCTATTTTTTTAGAATTTAAATTAAATGAACAATCGTAAATTTTTTCCACATAATTCTACTTCGAAACAAGTCTCAGATCTTACATCTGTTTGAAAAGAAATTTAAGCTTGTAAGAATGAATTAAAAATTAAACTTGTATATATTTTTACTACAATTGTTTTTGGTAAATTGCCTTTATATATATTTTCATAGTTTCAAACATTTATTAATTTTATGACTCCATTTATAACATTTGATTGATAAATAATGTATTTTTTTCTATTTCAATTCAATTGAAATCATGCTTTTGTGTTTAGTTAAAAAAAGTATTTAAAAAATTTAAGTGAATTCAAGTAAGAATTCACTTAAACTTATTTCAGTTAATAACAACTTTATTTTAGTTAAATAATTACTATTAATATAAATATTTTATTAATTTTTTTTCTTCATCTTCCTGGAAAAATTCTTGCATTTTGTCGATTGAGCTACTGCCAGGTGATTTCAATTTCATAACTCTAAAACTCTATTTAAAGTATTAAAAATTAATTTAATTTAATGAATTAATTAATATTTGAAAAAGCTATATTAACATCAAGTGTCATCCACTACAAGTTTTTAAAAAAATGTATTTGTACTCGAGTGGACGAATAGAAAATATTTTATTAACGATTGAAAATTAGAACAAGATATATAAATATATATGGGGAGAGTGTGAACTAATACTAGGAATTGATAAAAAGTTCTAACAGAAATTTTTGAGTATTAAGATGATTACTTAAAGACTCATAAAATAATTATTCAAACAATTTGCATGATAATTATTCTTATACTTATATAAGGTTTCAAATTTCTACATACATCTTAAATAGCAAAATATATGTTGAATTATCAGCTTTTCTTTTGAAAAATGCTACAACTATGGAAATTAACGGTAGTAAAGATAAATAAACCACTATTAGAAGAGTTCAGTGCTTTCATTCCAAGTTTGTAACACACATACATTCTGAATAAGTTTTTACCTATAATGAAGTCTTTGCCAATCAAAAAACGTTTGTATAGAATATTGTAGCAGAAGATTTATATTTATTATTAAATAAAATGCATCACTTTTTTATATATTTGTAAAATAAAGTGGTATAAATTTCATGTTTATTTATAAATAAGCACTGATAATAGAGGTAGAAAGTATACAAAATAATGAAATATAGAAATAAAATACAAAAGGCTTAAAAATCATTTAATTTTCTTCTTTCTCTGTCAGTAAAATATTGACTTTAATATACTTTTCAAATTATAAAAGATATAATTTTTTTTCTTCCTCACTCAACAAAACATTACATGTAGTTAAGTTGAACATTATAACGATTTAAAATGAAGTTCAATTTAGACAAAACTTTCAATGGTTTTCCCTCTTTTTACAGAAAAGGATAAAATTTTTATCTGAATTTCTTATAGTAATAATTTTGTCAATGAATCAAGCAGTTTGCTTGCAACATTTAGAATGCAAATTTACAAACGCTTTTAAAGTATGGCAAATACAGAAGTACCAATACCAATAAGCAAAAATTCTTACCAATAAGCAATAAATATCTAAAACTTATATAAGCAAATATGGATTGAAAGTATGTGGCATATCCCGATAATAATCTTGCTATATTAACCAAATTTCATACTTTGGAAAAAAATTTCATGTGAAGTCTTTCATATCAAATATGGGTGTGAGTGACCGTAGGAAATTTAAAAGTTAGCACAGGTTTGAAATATGTGCACAACCCCTTAAGAGCATTTAGGCACATATTCTCTTTCTTTTCAAAATTATTCTTAAATAGGTTAACTTTATTTTAAACATACAATGATAAAGATAAATAAAGTTAGACTGTAAGTGACAGTAGGAGTTACAAAAAGATATATTAAGAATGCAAAATAGTTCATAATTAACGATATCTTTGAAAAAATCAATTATTTTAATTTTCATGTATTAATATTATTTTTTAAGAAAAAGAAAAGGATTGTGCAAAATATTTTTGTTTTAATAATAGGGAAATAAAAAGTCAAAAGCATCCAAATCAAAGAAAAAAATTTCATATATTTATTTGATAATACATTTTATACTGAGGTATTTATAATTAAATCAGCTTTTAAAAATATCAGTAAGTCAACAAAAAAAAACTAATAAATGTGTATAAAATAAAACTGAAATAAAAAAATATTTGCATTAGAACAGTAACTGAGAGAATTTCATTATAAAAATATCACAATATGAAATAAAATATTTAAAAAGTCATAAAATTATATAACAAATATAGCCTGACAAATCATAAGCAAAATTAAACTTTTTAACCAATTCAAACAAATAATTCTGTGAAAAAATTTTAGATGAAAAAAAAAGAAAAAAGAAATATTATTTAGTATTCTGCAAATTAAAAGCATACACTGATGCACTTGAATAAGCATGCATATACAAAGCGTAAAACCTATCTTTCAATATGCAGCCATTCAAATTGTGAACAAATGTGATAACATTTGTTCTTTAAGCATAATTATTTAGCTCTCCTCCCCCCTCCAAGAAATGGACCAGACAAAATAAATAATAAAAAAAAGACAATATCTCAGAAAATGAATGCTGAACCCATCTAATTTTAAAAACAACTGCAATTGGATAATTATTTAATATAAAAAAAGTTATTTAACAATGCAAATTTAACAGGAAACCTGAATGTTTACAAATGACAACTGAAAAATGTAAATTAAAATTTATGCCATACCCATCAACATAAATACTCATTTTATTGCACAGCATTCCAGATATTTTATTCCTGACAGAACACTGATGCAAGCAATTTAAAATCCCATTTTTCATTTTGAGTTAGACAATGTATGCAGTATGACTTCCAACAAAATTCATGGTTCATGATTTCTTCTCTCATGACAGTTTTGGAATATAGTGTTCTCTACTCTACAGTTTTGTAGATTCATTGTTAAGCTCCAATTTTACTGCTAAAGGTTGTCTTATTTTTTAGCATAAACTGACTTAATACTGTTGAGACCATTCTTATATTATAGCTATATATTTTCACAAAAAAATTAATTAATAAGCTTTCTATTTTGTGTAGTTTATCAAGCTATTCAATAATTTACAGCATAGACATTAAAATATATACTTCCATGAAAAAATATATTAAATATATAAATCCATGAAAATTCAATAGAAATTTTGTTTACTGAAATATTTCAGACATTTTCAGAAGAGAATAATTGTAATAAATTTCAACTTGAACTGAATTTCAGTGAAGAATATGAGATCAAAAACAGAAGAGCTGAAAAAGTCCTTGAATGACTAAAAGAATCTGTATATTTTGTTGGTCTAACAGCAGTAATGCCACTTAAAAAATAAGTGAAGTATCCATTTTTCACAATAAAATATGTCAAAATATGTTTTTAATAAATATATATTAAAACATTCCCAAAATAGGTCAAGTATATCAATTTTTTAATATAAAGCTGATGAAAAATCATACATTTCACAGTATCCCTAATATTTAGTGAATTCAGCAGCTATTGTGTTATCAAAATAAGTTATTATTATTCATCTTAATTAATAAATATAAAAAATAAACTAATATAAAAATAGAACTTAAAATTTTTATTACTGTATTAAATAGAATATTTTTATTTTTAATCCTTTCTGTACTAAAATCATTAAGTAAAATTTCTAAAATTCAGTCACAGGTGGAGCACAGGTACAAAATCAAAATTGTCCTCAAATATAAATGAATATACAAAGTTTCAAACACAACACTAACACATCAAGGAAAGAGTACAATGGATTATGAATTCCACCTTTACATACATAAATTTATATATACAAACAGAAAATAAAAAATTTAAACAGCAAATAATTTGAATAATATAAATATAATAGAAATTTTTATCATTTGGAATTATATTCATACAGAATTTAAAAGCTCTCACATTTTCATGGATTATGTTTAAAATGTATAAAAATATTAATTTTAAATATGATCAAGAATGATTTGATATTTCGTTACTTCACAATATTTAACAGGGTACCAATTTAAAATATGGAAATTTCCTATAATCTTTTATAAAGTAAAAAAGATAATTTAAATTGACAATTTTTACAGAAATCATTGCCAGACAGATAAACATAAGGGATATTAAGACATACAGACAATTATACTAATAATAAATGCACTTTTTACATTAAAAAGACTCTTAAGCGAATAGATAGCACAGTCATGAGTCCCCCCCCCCCGCTAAAGCATAAAATACAATTTCATAAAAGATTTTCAAATTTGTAAGCATGATATGCATTAAATCTATCAATAATAATAAAAGTCCTCTTGTTGACTCAATATGAAAGTTTAAAGAATGAGGTATTGGTCTTTATTAACAAGGTGAAGATTTAACCATCAAACCTTAAAAAAAAACTTCAAATCATTGTGCAATACTAATAAAACTCATAGTTGCTCTTCTATACGAAAGTAATTTTCATTTTAAAAAAACTAAGTAATCAAACATTTTATTAAATGATTTTAAATGATTATTAAACAAAAAAGTTAACATGAAAAAAAAAGATGGAAATACATGAAAATGGAAAAAAAACGAGGAAAATGCATTTAGTAAATATAATTCATATATATAAGATAAATTATGTTCATTTTCTTATTTTATGGAAAACTTACACAAGCATAATAAATCCTACCTTTTAAGCAGATAGCCCATAATATTAATTTTATAAATAATTCTATACACTATTGTATGCAACATTTATTATTTTTTTAAATGTAAAATGATAATGTATAAAAAATGTCAGCTTCATGGTATATTGATGAATACAGGCCATATTATTAAAGCATGTATCAGTATTTTCAAATATAAATATTAAGTAAAAAATATTTTTCATAATTCTTTAAATTTTCTTAAATGACATTCATTCAAATTTTGTTGCTTAAACTTCACTTCTTCTTCACACAAGAGTATGTTGTTGTTTTTCCCCTTTTAATATCTCTAATCATTAAGATATTCTTTTAATAGTTATCAAAATAAATTTCAATGAAATATTTTAAAGAAATCAAATATTTAAGTTTCTAAGTTTAAAAAAAATATATAATCTTTCGATTATTTGAAAGCTCCAATTTTATCATAACATTTTAATGCAATAAATAGTACAATATATATGTATATATTATTTTTATAAAGTAATAATCATTCTAAATATATTCTTAAAAAGAGCTCTTTTTTTCCATCTACTTCTTTATAGTTCAATCTTTTCTCAGGAATAAATAGATAAATGCTTTGAATAAAAGATTGCACCTAACAGATTCTCTTGTAACCGAAATTGTATTTGTTTAACAATAGTGTGTAGTTAATACATAAGTACTGATCCAGCATTTTATATTCACATTCAAAATTAAGTTTCCATTACATTCCAGACTTTAAGCAGCATTCATATAGAAAATTAAAAGAAAACATGATAATTTAGAAATTAAATATTATTTTAATCATAGCAATTGAGCAGAAAGAAAGACCTGAGCAAAATCTTAACAGAAACCATAATAATAATTAGTGTATTTATTTCAATTTTGAACCAAACTGTCACAACAAAGGAAAAATAAAAGTTATAATATCCCAGTAACTAAGCATTTTTACTATGTCAATGAACTAAACTGTTTTGTATTGTAATTTGAAATAACTTTAGAACCACATTTTCAGCTATTGATTTAAAAAAATTAAAAATTTTCAGATTAAGATTCATATAACACATCATTCAAAAATTAAAATTGTGTAAATATAAAATACAAATAAAAATATAGTTAAAATCAGGGTTGACAGTAAGTAATCTTCAGTTGGTTAATGGGGGGGGGGAATGTAGAAACTCCTAAGATTTAATTCTTATCCCAGATTCTTCTATATTTGTATGATGAATAATCAAAGATAAATAATTTTAATTTCAAAGAATTTATTAATTTTTTTAAACAGCTTTTTACAATTAAATGTCTTCTTGGTTATCATTAATTAATGTTACATTTTACAACTTTGAATTGTAACATCTAAAAGGACAACTGAAATACTTCTCAAAATTCACTGAAACTAATTTAAGATAAATCATTTTTTCCTTTTAACTATCAGATTTTTCTTTTTTATGCAAACGCAAATGTAATATCAAAGTGCTCTCTGAACAGAAACTCATACTACATGCATCACAAATTAGACTATTTTCACCAATAGCACATGAATCTACAGGAGAGCGATCCAAGGAACTGCTTAATTTATCATTGACATCAATATGTGACTGTAAATGTAAAACTAAATCATCACCCGAGTTAAAGCTCTCATCACACACATCACAAATATAAGAATTTTTTCCAGTAATATACACTATAGGTAGAAAATCATCAAATTCCTTACAATCATCAATGCCAGAATTATAACCTTTTTCAGAGTCACTTTCAGGGAAATCGCTAATGTAATGTTTTCCTTTTGTGTGAAGAATACAATGCTCCTTGTAACGTCTTTTACATTTAAAACATTTATGGCAGATTTCACAAACAAATGGTTTATGATTAGAATGTGTCTCACAATGTCGAATTAAAGTACATTTACGACTAAACCTTGCATCACATAAATTACAGGAAAAAGGTTTCTCATCAGAATGTGTGATATAATGATTTTTTAGAATACAAGCAAGGCTAAAACTTTTGTTGCAAATGTCACAAACATGTGGTTTCAAATTGCTGTGAGAAATACGATGACGTGTAAGGCTACTTTGGCAGCTAAATTTTTTTGAACATACATTACAGGTATATGGAATTTTGGCATCAGTTTTCTTTGAAAGCTCTTTATCTTTCAACACATGAGTATTAAGATGATTTTTAAGCGTTATTTTTTGAGTAAATCGCCGGTCGCATACAGGACAAGCATGCGGTCTCTCTCCAGTATGAATAAGATAATGTACTTTTAGAACAGAAGAGCGTGTGAAACTTTTATCGCATTTGTCACAAGGAAAGGGTTTTTTAAGCGAATGTGTTAGTGAATGCCTGACGAGACTACTTTTATGAATGAATATTTTTTGACAAATTTCACATCTGTGGCGATTTTCCTTTGCAGGCTCTGCATTGGAATCTGACGCCTTTTCTTCAGAATCGTTTGATTTAATCTCTTCAAATTTCAAATTTACCAAGGTATTATTTTCCATTCGTTAACCTAACTTCCCAATAGCTTATTTCCAAAATTAGATCATTAAATCTTGCTCAATTAAACTATTACACGTAATAAGTATAATAAGATATGAAAATTTGCGCTGATGAATGATTGTGATCTTTTTGCAACAGAATATGTACATAAATATTTTCAATTTCAAAACAAGAGTCCGCTGTTGTTAAATATATTTAACAGCGCATTCATATCCCAGCAAATTTGATTCCAATATTTTACTACATGCCATATTTCCGATTGTGTAAAAATATGCAAACTACATTTAATTATTGACGTCGAAACATAAAAAATCAAAACAAATTTCAAACTCAAATACATTGCCATTTTTTATAGTGAAATAAGAACTCTATTTCATTTAATTTCAAACTTTTCGATTATAAGTAAAGCATGTTAATAGAAACTTCTAATAATTTTAATAAAAAATATAAGATTTTATATCAATTAAATAATATGTTATTTTTTTATTATTCCTCAATGATATTGGCATTTCAAAGCGTTGAGAAGCTCTTGGATTTCGAACTCATAACTGTGATTGTTTCTTGGCGGTGAATATAATTTTTCTCACAGAGAAGGATATGATTTTTCTATTTACAAAACAGAACAGTCGAAAGTGTCAAATGCCTTCCTGAAATCTTCGACTGTGTGTGAATTCCATTGCAAAACACCGGAATAGGAAGTGCCGATCGCAACTTGATACGTGCACATTTAACAGCGAAATCTTTATTTAAAAGGCAATAATGTGATTTTAACAACTGTTGAAAATGATTTGATTTCAAATATGCATTTAATACTCAACTATAAAAGCTTTGTAGTGTGAAATATAATGGCATATAAAAAAAATCAGACAGCAAAATACAGTGATCAGTGCAAGCTGTTAATACAGTCTATTACTGGTTTCCAAGTGAGTCTTAATAGATCATTTTCCATAAGTTATTGTCGATCAAAACAAACCCAATTAAAAACGATTCTGTTCTCGGAAAAACCACTGGCATTTTTGCATGAAGTTTACAAAACACATTTATTGAAGTTATATTAAATTTCATGCCTCAGTGTTGAGTAATTAAATTACCACATTTTCCAGGATTATATTTTGAAGCATGATCGTCCTTCATAATTGTGATTATTTTTTTAAGAAATTGAATAGTTTTTTAACCATCCATTCAATTATTTGTTGGCATTCTTTATGAATTTAGTAGGTTTGATAAGGCTGACTAGATTTTTTTTCTGTCTTGGTGAGAAATCTAATAACTCATTCTCCAGTCTTATCTCTTATTCTTTTCCCATTATTTTCCTATTGAGTCTGTAAAAATGAATTAAACAATGCCAGATTTTTGGATTCAACATTGTTCTGATTACTAAATTTATAATAAATATAATTTTGTACTTTTAATAACTCTTAATTAGGCAAAATAGTTGTTAAGGTTTGCATTTAAACTCTGGGAAAAGACTAGATAGACATTTTCTTCAATTTGTGGAAGATAAATTTTCAACAATTTAAAAGATATTTTGTAATTTTTAATACTTAAAATATACATACAAAGATATAAATGCCGTAGCTTTTGAATTCACAATGATGTCTTTTATTGTTAGAAGATTATTACCTGACATTCAGTTTCTTATTTGTCATATTTAAAAAAATGTTTATTTATGCTTGTCTAAAGTGAACAGAGATCTTAGATTAATCACTCCTATTATTTTTATCTTGAATTTTAATTAAATATACAAAGAGCAACGTATATTTCTTAACTGAAATTTAAACTATATTGCAAAATATATTCAAAGTAGTTGCTTATTATTATTGCAGAATTTTACATTTGATGCAAAATTTTATATCTTTTTTGTTTTAATGGCATTAATTGAACAAATTTTAATGCCTGTTTATTTGTTCTATTCCAAGTTATTCCCAGAGTACTATTTTAAGTATGTATTCTAAAATATATTTATGAAACTCTATATAAAAGAATAATTATATAATTTATTTTTAATAAGATAATCATATAAAACATGCTAATAGTATATCATAGGCAGCATATGCTTGAGTATTAAAATAAATTTAAAAAATGATTCTCATTAGGAAAAAAAGTGATTTAAGAGAAGAAAAATCTATTCACTTTTACAAAATCAAAATAACAATTACCCTTAATTTGTTGTTTTTTTAATTCTTGAGCGATTTTGAGTGGTTGCTGAGGTACAAATTCTTGAGGTTTTTTTTTTTTTTTTTTTTTTTTTTTTTTGTAGCAAGCGAGTTTTTGTTGACAAAAGTTAATGACTATTGTAGAATGTGATTTAAACGTTGGTTTCATTGCCATGAGATTACTCACTTTTAATAATCAAATGTTACCTAAAAAGAATAATTACATTTTTTAAAAGGGTAACTTTAACTCTTAAAACTTCATTGTGCAAGCTGGTATTGCTAGATTGTTTCACTTTTAATTTATTGGTATATAATTCATTTATGAAGATTTCAGTTTCACAGTTTTTTTTCCTCAAATGTATAGATTATGGTGCTTCTAATCTTAAAGTTTGAATAAATTGATCTGAAAGAAGTTAAAAAAAAAAAAAATAGCAGTAAAATTTATTATTAGTATATATTTCTTCATTCTTTCTTGATTTTTTTAAAGATTTTGTGATTCATCTCCAGACTCCAAATTTAAGTAAAAAATCAGACAAAACATAATACCATATTTGAAACTCTATTAAATGTATTGAGATTTTGTTATGTATAATAGGATAAATATTCTTTTTCCATTTGTTCTGCACTAGTAGATGGTTTTAAATATTTTGATTTTTCAATCCTGAGTTCTTGGTATTATTCTTTCACTGCTACTTAACAAACTTCCTGCATTGCATTGCATTTGTTTTTTTATGTAAACTTTACTAAATAAAATTTTTTAAATCTTTTTTCATTTTACTTATTTAATTAAGTTCTTATTTTAATTAGTCAATTTAAACCTCTGTTTTCTGCCAGTAGCATTATTATTTTCACATATGTATAATAGGAAAAGAGCTTCTATTCTAGGGCATCCTAGGTTGGTGATCAGAAAGTTGAATAATTTATACTTATAGAATATATTTGATCTTAAATCAAAAGTATGAATCTTTATTTTTTTCCCAAATAAATCCATATCTGTGTCTTTTAAATAAGAATTTTATTTTGTGCTGAAGTATCAGAACTTTATTATTAATAGCTTATTGTTTTTTGATTAGTTTTATTTATATTTATTTTTTTCTATAGGAAACAGATGAAAATTTCCAAGTTTGCCTTGATTTTACTTTATCTAATTTGCTATATCATACATATCCAGATGTGAATTGTTTTGAAGTGAAGAAGAAGATCTCTAGGTAAAAGATTTTTAAAGGAAAAAAGAATAAAATCTAATATTTTTAGTTTTTAATCATATATTTTAATTACTAGCACATGCAAATATTTATTTGTATAACCTCTACTATTTTTTGTAATTTTTTTTATGAATATATTATTGAAATTGTTTTGAACTTATTGATTTTTTTAAACTTAATTCTTTTTCTACATATAAAAAAATAATTTAATGAAACCTTAAATATTCATAGTAAAAATCATACAGAATACATTGTATAAAGAAATTTAAAAATAAATCAATATTTTTATACTAAAATTTCATGAGGATTGATTTGAAAAGTGCCAAGTAATTTTAAGAAGTTGTTTTCAATGATTTTAGTAAAATTCATGTGGTTATCCTCATTATAGTTAAAATTCTAAAACTGATTTTATTCATAAATTTCAATAAAATTTCTTTGGAAACAATTATTTTTGAAGTGTCAGGAAATATTTCATTTGTTGTTATTTTTATATGGTAAATCTCACTCTAGAATATTAATGTTCATTGACAAAATAAATAATTTAAAAACATTAAAAAATGATTACAAACCTATCTTGCTAATACTGAATACATGAATTTAACTTAAGAAGCTAGTGCTACTTTAATCATGTTACATTATTAAGAATAATTTTTGCTGCTACTTATAAATTTTATTTTATTTTTGTAATTATATTTCAGTAAATTATTATTAGAAAATTCTTAGACAAATATTTTGAAGGGGGAAAAAAGTTTCTATATTTTTAATTTTAAGTTTTAAATTACTATTTTTAAGATTAGAATGCTATATTTATTAATTTGTATCTAATTACTAAATTGTTAGTAACTTTTCTTTTAATGTAAGCAATAAGATACTTGCACTTAATTAGTTTTAATTTGGATATAAGTTCATATTATCTTAAATTGTGCTATACACCATGCAGCATGTAAAGATTGTTAAAAATCCTTGCCAGGCAGACTATTGGATTTGGAGGTATCAAATTTAGCATAATATGTACTTTTTTTTAATAATATGTGCTATCTGAACAAAAAAACTAAAATTTTAACTAATTTTTAATCAAATATTAAAGGAATGTTATAGTTTTCTGCAATGACATTAGAGTATTTATAAAAGACTTTAAAATTTAAAAAATATTAATAATATTAGCCTTAATTCTGTACTGTTTTAAAAATCTAATTTTAATAATTATATCAAAATCACCTTAAAAATAAGTTTTACTATCTTTTTTACTTTTAGAGTTATTGCATTTGTGCACCTTGCTACTAAATGAAATTATTTATTTATTTTGCACATTGTCATTGCTATAATTTTGAAAATAACATAAAGAGATAATTTAAGTATTATCAATGAAAGCATAGTTTTGAAAATCTTTTAAATTTTTGCATCAATCTACTATATTTCCTAAGGAAATTAGTAGTATCATAATTTAAGTGCTTTATTAATCTGTAAACTCCATAGATATGAAACAGGGCTCTTTAGCTTCCAATAATAGAAAAAAAAAATCCCATGATTAAATATTTGATTTAAAGATTAAATCAATTTTGGTTTCTTTTCACAATAATGATTGTGTTGTGAAATATACTTAAAAATATATTAAAAAATTAATTAATTCTAGATTAAAGATTTACTGCAACTAAATTGACATAATTGAAAAGCTAAGTTCTTAGTCTTTAAAAAAGTTTAAAAAAAATTTTTTTAAGGAATATTTTTGAAAATCAACAAAAAGCATCAAAATCTAGCTTATTTTTTAATTAATTTAAAAAAAAGCAATGCAAGATGCACATTCCTAAATAAGAATTTATTAATTACAAATACTGAAATTTATTAATCAAAAGTTATTTATGTGGTATTTGCTTAAATACAATATTAGAATTATAAGCATTAAATACTTGTTCAAAATGGCATACATTTATGTATTATTACTGAAATATATCCAGTAAAGATGCACTGTGCAAGAAATCCAACAAACATGATGATGGATAATGAATCTTTATTCCACAAGAAATTACAATATGCAGGCAATAAAATGGATCCAAAGTTTACATAAAGGTAGCATTTCTAAAAATCTATAGACTAGCAATAAATCATTATTAAACAATAGCACAATAACATAGAGCACTCCTGAAGATCTCGCATCTTATGGACTTCTACGTGAGTATTTAAGTTTGTGTGAGCTCCTCCATTTTAATGAGATCAGTATTGCGGGATAGAAATATTACAGACTCGTAATAATGTTTAATTTTGTTTTATCATTTTAAAAAAAATCTCGTCAAATGAATTATATATCCTTTCAATGATGAATTGAAGATTTTATTATCTTCATTTAAATGATTCGTAACATTCCTTCAAATTCATTTATTGATATTATATTTTTAAAGTTCAGGTTTTATAAATTATAGCATGAGTTTTAAATGGCACTTAGGAAAACTTGTTTGAGGGCATGGAATAGTTTACTTTTTTTAAATAAATTGATATTATTTTTACATAATCTCTTAAAAATGTCTTATAGGTTATACAGTTAAACATAACAGGTTGTAATTTCAAATAGTCATCTTCTTTTTTGACCATTTATTAAATTTGTGTAATGCACTTGATTTTAAAGAATATTTAGCAGACATTTGTTTCTCCGGTTTCATATGATTTGATGAGAATTTTTTTATTTATTTTTGTAGATTACATGAAAGATTTCTCATTACATCAAATTCAAAGAAGGCTGAAACTTTTGAAACTGTGACTTCAAAACTTATTGCTATTATAGAAAAGAAAAATGATTCAGAGGTAAAGTTTTATGTTAATTTCATTTCTTTTATTAATGGATATATTTATTTATAATTATTTATTCTATAGTAATTGTTTCAGTGTTTTATTAAATATTATATGCTGTATAGTTATAACATATTGTAATTAGTTAAATAATAGCAGTAGATCAATACTTATTGGCAAATAATTGATCATCATGATTTCATAAATGAGATATTTGATTTATACATATAATGTATCATTCTGACTCAAACAGTTCTTTACATTATGCATAATCAGCTATTTTTATCATTTGAATAATAATGGATATGTGCATTATTCTGTCCTGCTGTGAATGTAAAATGGAAACTTGGATGGTTTTTGTGCCCTAATTATATATATATATATATATATATATATATATATATATATATATATATATATATATATAGTAACATTATTTAAGATAGTTTTTGTTTTCGTTTGTTTAAAAGAAAACATTCCATGTATAGCATTCATGTTTTGAAACATTTAATAAAACAGTTTGTAGAGTGCAAATTTTATTTTTTTAAAAAAACTTTTTATTTTCCTAATTGTAAATAGAGCTCCATATTGAAAAATTGCATAGATTTTCACATTTATTTTCACATGTATTTAATTTTAATATGTATAAATTTGCAAGTCTATATCCAAAGTATGTATGAATTTACAATATATTTTATTTTTTTTCATTCTCACACATATATTTTGCTTTTTATATTGATACATCTTCTAGCATAGCATAATTATTCAAATATAATATGAACTTCTGTGTAATTTTATTACATTAAGTTTATCTTTAATCTTGATTTTTTTCTTCCAAATTTGATAAAAATTAAAGTAAATACTCTTAATTCATTATTTACCAATGATGTGACATCTTCCTCATGATTAAGTGTGGCTAGCGTTAGTGAAAGAATCTGGATTTGTATTTACACTCTTTTATTTTGAACTTTAAAAATTATGCTCAAGTTCATCATTGATTATCAGAATTGTTTATAAAATTATCAAAGATTGAAATGGAAAATGCATTTTCTGTTTATTGAAATTTTCTAAAACTATGTCATGTGTTTCTCAGAAAATATTACACTAATTTTATTTTTCAGCTAAACAAACAAAATCTCTTGTAAAATTTGCTCTTAAAATTTTGAAAATGATTGAACGCATAGTGCATATTTTGCTTTTATGATGTTATAATGATTTGTCATTTGTATTGAATGCTAGCTACTGTTATTTATTACTACTTCTCTGTCTAAATTTTTTTGTATGAACACATGTAATTCAGAATAGAAATGCAAAATAAAAGAAAAACAATCTACATTTTACAATTTAATAAAATAGCCAAATTACTCAACAAGTGGTTTGCTTAAGATGTATTGAGATATGGTATAAATCCATTTTGCCAATTGTGAGGATATTATTGCCTTTTGTTTTTAATGCATGTTTTTAAGGCATTACTCTTTTTATGCTCCATATTATCAATTTTAATTCATAGAAAGTTTAAAAAGATGCAAAAGGTATTTATAAAAAAGACCATATATTTGTAGAAATTATTTAAATAAATTTTTATTCCAGAAAAACTTATTGTTCATCTTTAAAATATCCATTTCTCATCTTCAGATTTATAATTCCATTTTCAGCTATTCTGTGTTTTTTCCCCCTTCTGCTAATTCTGTGGTATTCTTCCAACCATTCATCTGTATCAATGTGAAACAACATTGAATATCAATGTGAAACAACATTGCATATAAGATGTGCATATACACATCTTATATGCAATGTTGTTTTGTTGTGTATTTGTCCCATGATATATCTGCTTCCTAACCATAAAAATGTTTCACATTGATATTCTGTTTTAATGTAATGCTATTAATAATCTATTGTATATGCTATGAACATTGAAAATATAGATAAATAAAATTATTTGAAAATTATTATGCAAGTAACAATGAATATTGTTACAATTGTAGCATAGCGGGTTGATTGAATGAACTTAACTTTAGGACAGCACAAACAAATTTATTTACAGCTATTTGCAGGTATTTACAGGATGACTTGATAAAGTAAAACTTCAGATAAACACAATCCAACCATAATCAGTCACTTACAGCTTAAATGCAAGTCTTATGCATAATAAACACAGTCTGCAAAACAGCTATCATATAGCACAGCAAACAGTAAATCACAGTGAGCTGAAAAAGACAGCATTAACAGTAAACGCAGTCTAGCAAGGCGCTTCTCTTCCGAGAGGAGAAAAACTGCCAAATACGGTAGCCCGTCCCTTATATAGTGGGGCGAAAGAGTCATGAAGCTCCGGAAACCACTGAGAGAAATCCAGCGGCTACCAGACTATTCCTTTTGCCAAGCTCTTTGACGCCGTCACCAATTGCTCTCCCCTCCGCACTTCCAGCGACGTTCGTCCACTTGTAACAATATGTATCTCATTTATAAAATAGATTTTTAATAATTTCTATTTTTGCTTTCAGAAAGAAATAGGTTTCAAAATTTTAGCTCTTTTACTTCATTTATGGGAATCATGCAAAGAATTTGATGAACTTGGCAAACCTTCTAATCTTAATTTTTCTAGTAAGCAAATTTGTTTGTACACAATTCATTAAAAAATTTAATAAAAGCACTGTTCTAAAAATTGTTTAATTCTTTATAATTTTTTATGTATGCTTGTTTAGATAGTCTGAATACTTAAATTGTTTATCAATTTAAGAAATAGTTGAATCATTATTTGCTTAATAAGTTTTTAAATTTATTTTAAGGGTGAAATATTTATTCAGTATGGTTAAGAATAAATGCATAAATATCAATTTATATATTGTAATTATACTATCTATATTAAGGTATCATTAAAAGGTTTATAATATATTAGTATGTACTTTTATTAACTAATAATTTAAGGAGAGCAATTTTGTCTACTATTGGGTTAATTTTTTTTGTTTATAGTTTATTTGTTATATTAATACCTGAAATGTTAAACCACTTAAGAAGAAACTGTAATTATTATTCATTTAAAAAATATGGTTAAAAATATATAAAAAACAATATGTAGTTATTGTAACAAAAAGAAGAGTTATTACTTTTTGTTGCTATAAATTTTTTATTACTGATTAGATTTTACTTTATATCATTATAAAGTTAAAATGATTATCAAATATGATTAAAAATAAAGGACAGTTGTAGTTATTGCAAAAAAGAAGATATATTTTTTAAATGTTGTATCATATTTTAGCAGATATTTCTTTTTCATATTCTTCCCTTTAAAAAAATGTAGTAATTTTTTTATTATTTATTTTATGAACTCTCTTTTCAAACATTGAAAATATTTTTTATTTAATCACAAATATTGATGCTTAGATGTTTTCTTGAAGTTAATAAGTTTTTTTTAAAAAATGTAACATACTTAATCTTAAGACTTTCTAAAAATTATTAATTCAGTACTTCCAATTCTTAAATATTGACATATATTGATATTTTTAAATACAGCTTGTTCATAAAACAATTAAAAAAAGTTTTCCCATTAATGGGTGCATTTTTTATAGCCTACTGTGCTTTTGTTTGCACACATTTAATTCTGCCCAATAAATTATCCCCATCTTTGTATAGTTTCATCTGTAAATATGAAGTTCATGAAGTTTTATTTTGTTTCTAATTTCTTCATAATGTTATGATTTTCCTTCCCTTTTAATAATAATGTAAATTTTATGGGTGGATCAAACCTTATTAATGATAATTTAAGTAATTTTGTTAATATTGTTTGTCTTATAATGTATTTTTGCTTTCATATGATTAAAAAATAAGATATGAGAATAATATGGTGTGATATAGCAATATAGGGATATTTGATAAGTTTGGAGCCTTTGCCTTATCCTAACTCTTACCAGCTATAGATTGTCTTTATTGAATGGCAAAAATGCTTATTGGCTACTATCAAACTATTCTCATTCATTTACATGATCTATTAAAATTCACTGATGCTTGGTTTTTTAGATAATGGAGAAGAATCTTTGAATTTTGATTGGTCTGCATATCTTCATGAAGATGACATCAATCTACAGCCTTTCTCTGATGCTAGTTCTGAAGTGAGTTTGTTTGTATCAGTCCTATTCTTTGTCCTATCAGTCCTATTCTTTGTCTTTAAAATAGACACTAATTTTCTTGTATGTATAGCTGCTGATAAATGTCAAAAATTTGACATTTTAGCCAAGAATATAATTAGAAAATGTATTTTATTATCAAATACAGTTACTTTGCTATTTTTGTAAAAGAAATTTTTATATGAGATGTGATTTTAACTATATATTTCCACATTTGAGTCTTCATGCCTTGTAAGTACTGTATTATAAAATTTTTTTATCTATGATATACTTCATGGTATTAACCTAGCCCTTATACTAACAAAAATATTGAGTATGAATGCATTGTGCTATAAATTATAGCTTCTGTTACGTTTTTAGCATAGCGGGTTTGGATTGAATGGACTTTATTTGAGGACAGCACAAACAAATTTATTTACAGTTATGTACAGAATAATTGATAGAGTAACAATTTCAGATAAACACGATCCAGCAGTCAATAGTCACTTACAGCGTAAATGCAAGTCTTACGCACAATAAAACAGACTGCAAAACAGCTATCGTATAGCACAGTAACAGTAAATCGCAGCGACCTCAATAATACAACGTTTACAGCAAACATAAGCACAGCTCACAAATCCTTTAGTCCGGAGAGATGCTTTTTATTTCAGAGCAATCTCTCAACTAACTGACTCACTTCGGCTACTCGTCCTTATATAGCCGAAGAAGCGCGTGCAACGAATCTCGTGAAAATTCTCAAAACAACGTGTACAATCCAGCGGCTACTAGACTATTCCTTTTGCCAAACCAATCAAGCTGGCGCGAGGCTCCTAGCCAACTTTGGCAATTTTTTGTGCCGCTCACCCGCTTGTAACATATACAAGCCCTTATACTAACAAAAATATTGAGTATAAATGCATTGTGCTATAAATTATTGCTTCTTTAATTTTTTGTTCTCATAATGGTTTTTCTAAAAGAAATTTATGTTGTGATTGTATTTTTCAAAAAAATTTTTCTTCTTCTTCAAAAAAAAAATGTAGAACAAATTATAAAAAGTGATATTAATAATGAAAAACATAACATAAAAATGTTATCTATTACCTTATATTAAAACATTTAAAATTGGAACATTTCTTATTACTTTTTTTTATTTATAAGTATTGAAAATTATGAAAAAAATGTACCAAATGTAAAAGTTTTTTTTATCTTTGTAGTCTTATTTGGGACTGACATTCATAATTTAAGAGGTTTTGCTATCTATAATATAGATATGTATAAAAAGGTAAATAAAAAATTAAAGTAAAAATATGTAAAAAGGTAAAAGTAAACAAGTAAAAGTATTCAGCTGTATAACTAACTGTTAAAATTTGAAGACAAAAAAATACCCCAATTTAATTATGCAAAGTTGAAAGTTTGATTTCTATATCAAAAAATGAAGACAGAGAAAATTATTTCACAACATAGTAATAATCAAACTGTTAAGCTATAATTTAATTACAATATTTTCCCTTTGTTTGAAAAAGGAAATGCAGTTTTATTTATAAATGTTATATTTCTCCTAACACACTATTTTCAGTTTTCCCAATCAGATGAGTCTACAACTGAATTACCATCTAATGAAGACTCATTGAACAGTCTTCCTGATCCTCTTCTGCGACCACCCACTAGGGATGATTCAGGGTTGGGCATTAGTCCTGACAGTTGCTCTGGAACATCCCAGCATTTTCATGTTCCTGGATCTTCTCAAGAATATCTTCTTGTTCCTTCTAAGCGTGAGAAACATCCTCTGACCTTTTATCCTTATTGGATTCCCAAATATCAAAAGAATAATGGAGCTTGTCCCCATAATTTATTGACAATGAACTTCACTAAAATATGGTAAGAAATAATTTCCTTAAAATTTTAATTTTATTTAATCTTTTAGAAGTGTATGTGTTCTTTACCTTTTTTTTTTATTTGTATTCGTTCTTAAAGACATTTTTTTTTTACTAGGAAATATAAAACAAAATTATTATTTAAGATAGATATAACATTTGGCACTAATTTAAGCAACATTAAAAAATATTTGAAAAAAAAAACTTTCACTTTCTATTTATTTTTTAACTGCCTTTCAAAAGCATAATACTTCATTTTAAAAGTTTATTTAATTTTAAAAAAATTTAATTTTTTTATTTAAGTTGTGATTTTAATGTTTGTTATTGATAAAACACTTTTTTTTTTATTATAGTTACTCATTGTCAAAAAAATTTATGAACCTTAAAAGTATCTTGTATAATAAGGCATGGAAATGTGCTCTTCATTTTGTCATGAAATGTATTACTGTAACTGTAATGTAGCATTGTAATCTTTATTTGCTGTTTTACAGGAACGATTACATAGCTAGTCAAAATATACTGTCTATAGTTGAGAAGAAATCAGTACTACATGAAAGGAATGTTATCAAAGAAATTCTATGGTAATTATTTTGTTTTGGAAGTCTTTTTCTCTTTTAAAATGTTTTTTCTATATTTTTAATATCAAAATGTTAAAATAAATTTATTATTAATAACAGTTGATAATTATACTGATATGAGGAATAAAATATTTTTGTATTCAATGTAGTAAGATACATTGTTTTCCATGTTTAAAATATGTTGCAATGTTGCCCAGTTATTATTTATGATGTTAAGAACCATTCCTTTTGCAAATTGAAATATTATATATTTTTAAAATAATTTCTTTAATTATTTAATTCTACTTGTTATATTCTAGGTTTAATTAAATCTTAATTCTTATTTCTTTAATTATTCTCTTTCATATTGTTTATTTCCATTGAAATTCATGTTTATTATTATTATTAGAGCATGCACTTTCCTATATGAATGGATGCTATATTTAGTTAGTTTCACTCAAATTACTAATTTAATTATTTTTTAATTTATTAATAAATATTTTGTACTCGTATGTTGGCAAAAATAAATGATTTATGTGTTTTAAAAATTAATGTATTTATAATAGCTTAAAATTTTCTTTTTGAATTTTTATAATTTTTGATTTTGATATTTCAGGAAATTTAAGAGTTTTTATATAAGTTATCATCATCAAAAATTGATTTATAATATTTTGTGTTAAAAACATATGTATAAAACGTAATGTTAACATTTGCTAAATGACATGTCACACATTTCAGAGGTTAGATAAAATATTAGATGACAAAAATAGCATAAAGCAAAATAAGCATAAAATATTAGATGACAAATGTACATGCCATGTCATATTTTGTAACACATATGCATTGGTTTCGATTACGCAGAGTTCTGTCTGTCATACAATTATATCTCATGAAATTCAAGTTTTTGTGAATATTTTAAAATTGAACACTTTACATCTGAACTGGCAGGGAAATGAAGCATCTGTTTTTATTTATAATTATTTGTTTTTCTTTCTTTCCTGAGTTATAATTTATCTATGTTTTTAATCTGCTTGTTTCCTTTATTTTATTATTTTATTTTAATATTTTGGGCATCGAAAATAATTTCAGTTTCAGAATTGGGATCTTTTTATTAACTTATTTTATACTAGCCACCTTTGGTGACCAATCAATTCACCAATATTAATGCTAGCTAAAAGGCTTGATTAATTTTTATATATATAACTTGGTCTCATATAGGATTTTCAGCAAAATATTTTCAAGCTTCAAATTTTGATTGTCATATAATTCAAGTATACTATTATGTAGGCCCTAGCAGTCCTGATCTTTAAATTCTGCATCCATGTCTAATTTTCTATCATTGCCTGTAAAATTCAGTTCTAAATTGAAATTTTAAAGTTGAAAATTATGAAAAAGCAATTAATATAAAGAACTCTTTACTCAATCTATGCATGTCTTTAAATAAAATTAAGAATTCAAAGTAGTTCAATGTTGAAGTTTTATGTTCACTACAGAAATTAAAGTATTGTGAATTTTCATAATTTATAATATCTCAAAGAATTAGTCTGTCCTCAGAGCTATACAATGCAATATTATGTTCAATTTTACATATTTGCAATTTTAAAGTCTTATCTTAAAATGTCAGAATTCAAGAACTAAAAAATTAATAATGAAATGAATTCATTTTAACCAGAAATTAAAAAAGAAAACTTAATTCAATTTAAAAGAAATTACTCAAGTGAATATAAAAATATGTACAACTGCAGTTAAAGAGAGAAGAAAGATCAACAGTTTTTTTTTACCTCATCTGGTGCTGAAAATAAAATAAACCTGAGATCTCCGAGTTCTGAAATTCACAAGAAGCAAAAATTCTTATGGTGGACAAATCACACACACACACAAAAAAAAATGCATGTGCACGTATACTTTCAGCTGTCTAAATTTCTTTAACTTGGAGATGATTTTATTTAAATTTCTTTTATGTATGTGAAAAATTTTGATTATTTTTTCAGGATGCTATGTGGTGTAAAGGAATTATTTATTGCTCACTGGGATGGTAGAAAATTTATTCCATATTCACAGATACATCTCACCAATTTGACTTCCGTAAGGCTTTTGTATGAATTATAATTTATCCTTTTGAATGTATAATGGTATTATAGAGTAATAATATTTAAGAAAATGACCTTTTAATATTTAATTAATGTATTAATCACACTAAAAAAATTGAATAAGTTAACATTTATGAATTAAATTTGGCTGTTTGAAATCTAAATAACTTAAGTAGATCTTTTTTAATATTTTAATTTACTTCTTTTATTTGAATTATTTTACATTTAATAATTACTATATTTTCATTTTTTTAAAATTATTATACTTTTAATATAATAAATAAGATTTGAATGATTTTGTGTTTATATGATTAAGAAACCATATTGTTACTTGCGAATCATAAATTCTTATCTCAGTTTCTCAAATTTTACTTGAAAAAGAAACATTTTCCAAATTAGTTTTCTTCCAAGAAATAACAAATATTTTTAATATCTGGCATGAAGATGAAATCATATTCAATAGAATTTAAAAGGAGGGTTAGAATTTGTATCAAGCTTTGAAATTAGTAAAGAAACTAAACATATACCTGAAATTTCTGTTTTCTTTCTCTCTCTCTTTGATTATAAATGGTTAATGTCTCTCTCTCTCTCTCTCTCTTTCTCTCTGATTATAATGTTATAAAGAGAATATATTTAAAAAAATGCTTCTTTTTTTAAAATCCTCTGCTCTGAAAAAGAGACTTTATAAATTCTGGGAATTTTCTATCATAATTTGTATGCATGAATTATAACATAATAATCTTATACTTGTTGAAGCTGAAAATTCTTTTAAATCATTTGAATTAAATTGGTACTTAATAATTTTTTAATATAATTATACATTTTATGAAAATTCTGCACAATATAAGTAAATGTCATGCATATATATAATTATAGGCTATTTTTCAGAATATGCTATATATTGCTTTGAATGAATTCTGTAACTATGCTACAAAACAGATGCATCTTAAAAAATATCTATATGAGAATTTATTGGATGCTTCCCAACACTGCCATACTTACCAAGCATATGCTCACTCTTTATTGGAAGAATTGCAAAAAATTCAAAATTCAGTGAGCAGTTTTGATGAGAAATTAAGAAAAGGACGTAAGTTTTTTTTTTTTAACCTTTGAAATTATGCATTTTTTAAAAATCTTTTTAATACAAAATCACAAAATATTGATGATTTTCTTGGTTAAGTTTTTATTGCTTTAAATATTATGTTAATGTTTGAAAAAATTTCATAACTTTGACATAATAACTCAGTACAGCATCTTTTCAATAAATGTTGAATATGGTAGTTATTGTTTTTCTTATATTATCTATCTATATATGCTTATCAATAGAAATTTTTTCTTTACTTTTTGGCTTGTAAAACTGTCAAATCATTAAGATTTTTTTTTCTTTGTCTGTAGGATATCATAATCATTCAGTGTATGTTTTTATTTCCCAATCACATTCATTGTGGTATGGGTAGATTAATTGTAATGAAAAAAAAAATAATGTCCCTACAGATGATATGTTCATATAATAGATCTTATTTCATAATAATTTGAAAAGGCTAAATAGTTTTTGCATCTAAATCATGGTTGTAGGAGGAGTTGGAGCTTTATTTTGTTCTTCTAATATAACATGTACATAAAATAAAATTTTATTCTCTTCAAACAAACTATAAGTCATGTTTTTTCTTTCTGAACAAGAAATGTTTAAACAGAAACTAATAAGTTTTATTCAGAATTTTTGGAAGTTTAAAATGATAGTATCATTTTTTTTTTCTTCTGAATTTGCCTATGTATATTTCTAAACTAATTTATGAAAACATATCATAAAATTTAGATTTTATTGTATAAATATCTGGGGAGGAAAAACATATCTTTATACTTTTCAAAAAGGTATTTAACATTTTAATTAATTTATTTTCTTTTGCAGATGAAATTTTTACATTGCTATCCCTCAAGCAGAAGATGCAATCACTTTTTAACGAAATTGACCTCTTATATAATATTCATATTGAAATGACATCTTCGACTAGTGATGTTCAAGAACCCTTCCTCAAAGCTTGCACTATACTGAATATTTTATGGAAACTTCTTTATCACAGTAGTTTACTGGAAAAAACATCTCTTTCGGTGTGTGAATTTGTTACTTTTCCCATTTTTACCCATCTTATCAAAAACATGTTTGAAACAAAATTATATTAAATAAAGTTTTTTTTAAAAAAATATTATAATTTAAATTTATATTCTAGGGAACAAAATAATACTTTAGAGATAGATTAGTTTTTAAATACCTAGATTACTCAAAATTGAATTAAAAAAAAGATTTAATAAACCTTTCTGATTCTTAGAATAAAAGAATTACAGGTTTACCATCTAAAAATATTTATAAACCATTCAATTTCTTTCTATTATAGTTGGACTTGGTGGTAGAATGTCAGTTTCAGGGCCTCATTCCATAAAACATCTGTGATGCAGGCTGAATTCATTTTCCTTCCACTAATATACCACAGAATTCGGAATTTTTTCCCCAAAAAAACCTAGATCCCCTCCAAAAAAAGAATTAGAATGCCTGTACAAAATAACTTTAAAATAGAACCAAACCTAGCAAAAAAAAAAAAAAAAATTGTTTAACAATTTGACACATATTGAAAGTAATTAAGTAAAAAAACTATGATAAAACCTTGTGAGTATAAACAATTTATTCATATTTTTAGTTTGGAGGAGGGAATAAAGGCAGCAAAGAAAGTGAAAAAAAAAAAAGCAGATAGGTTTC
>JAOUZG010021685.1:187502-229722 GCA_026289955.1 Argiope argentata
TATATATATATATATATATATATATATATATATATGCAAAGAGAGAAAGGAAGAATTACTTCTATAAACATTACTTGATACATGATGAGATAAAATGTATTAATAGTGTAAATGCATCTTTGAATTTACCTTTTTAGCTTTATAAAGGTAACAAAAAGTAAAAGTTTAATTGTAATTGTATAGTATAAACAGGCAAATTGCATGTTTATTGGTTTTTTATGTTCTCATAATTTTTCATTCTGAATTCAAATTAATCTTTCTAGATTTGATTTTTAAAGACATTTAATTCTTAGATACATTTTAAAAATATTTTGACAAATTACCAATCATATTTGGGCTTGAATTCATTGTACATGAAAAGTGTGTTATAAGTTAATGATTCTAAAATAGTTTATTTTCTTTTTTGTTTTAGGTTTGAATTCCCTGGTTTAAGTATAGTTATTTAATTGTAATAGACTTTTGTTTTGAATTGAACTTTTGCTTTGATATAATAATTGTCAATAAATTATAGTAAAAGCTAGAACTCTGGTCTTGTAAATACATTCATTCTTTTTTCTTGCCCGTATTTTTAAAATATTAGTTTTGTTTTAAATGAAATTTATGTAATGAATTATTTAACAAAGTTTTTAATTCTAGTGTGGGTATCATAATTTGTTAAATTTTAATACAATATTTGTTTCAGCTGAAAATTGTGTTAAAAATTTTTCTTAAAACTTGCAAGCCATACTTCACCTTCTTAGAAGAGTTAATGATCCTTGGTTTATTTAAAGACCCTTATGAAGAATTTCTAGTCAAGTATGTTTTTGTAATTTGTAATGTTTGTTTGGAATTTGTAAGTTTTTATATTTGTGATATTGATTACCTATTTTATAAAATATAAAAGTTTTTTTTTTTTTTAAATTTGAAATGAAAATTGGTTGAATAAAATTCATAAACTAATGGTAATCATTTTAACAATAGATTTGTTATAATTCTAAATAAATTCTATATAAATTATAATTGTTCATTCAGTTAAATAAATATTTTTCTATAAAAGGAAATTTAGCATTATATTTCTGCATGGAAGGATTTAATGTATGTATTGCAAAAAGGTATTTATAAAATAATCAAGCAACAATTTTACTAAGCAGTACTTAACTAAAAGTTTACTAACTTTCAAATTATATGCCAGCTTATTTTTATTAATTAACTTATTTCAAAAAGTTAAAAAAATATTTTTTGAGAAGTGATATAAGAATTCTTCATTAAAAAATTTAACCCCCCCCCCTCCACCAATATAAATACAAATCTTCTTAAAGCTTAAATCAATGGTTCATCCTGTAATAGAAATAAAATATATCTTTCCTTTTTTTTTCCTTTCTTTATAATTTTTGTTAATATAAATTAATTTAATTTAAAAGGGATGCAATGAAATGATGTGTAATTAATTTATCTTTGATGACAAAGGTATCTTAAACAATTATTATATAAGAGGTATTTCTACGTAGAATTAAATTTTAGGGGTGTATCTAACATAATTATTGTTTCATTTGTGACAAACTTTTTCTTGTTAAATTGTTTTAAATTAAATTAACCTGTTGGATCCCAAGCATCACAATCACTCTGCTGATATTTTAAGCTGAGAAAAACCCAGCACATTTTGAACATTGTGGACTTTTGCTTGATGTTGAATATGCAATATTTCTCGACATAAAACAAAACAAGTGTTATTATGTTGTTTGGTTTTTTTTAATACTCATTTAGAGAAAGTGCAGTTGCACTGTTTAAATAAAATAATTCAGCATGAAGTAATTCACAGCAATTAGAGTTCATATTTAAGATTTTAAAAGATCATGATGAATTATTTACATATTTCTTATTATAATTCTTAAAATCATGATGATTACAAGTAATCATCATTTTTGAAACATTTTCGTTTTATGAACAAAAATTTTTTTAGATAAAATTAAAACAAAAGGGGGTGTTGAAGCAAATAATAATTTCTTTTACTGTTTTTGTTTAGACGAGAAGATAAGCAACCTACTGAGGAAACATTTTGGGAGTCTGGTTACAGCTTACGATCTTTGCCTCGTGATCTTGAAGAAGAATTTTTCTTAAAATCATTTGTAACTGATATTTTGTGTGCTGGAAAGTCCCTAGAAATTTTTAATATGATCAACTTTTTGAATAATAAGGAGCCTTTTCAAATTCATGTTGTTAAAGGTTTGTAAGCTTTCTACAATTTGTTAAAATTTATAAGTCATTGAATACAAAAGAAGATTTGTATGGAAAATAATGATATAAAAGTAATCTTGTTTTAAAGTATTGTTAACCTAACAGTCAAAATTTTGTAACTTTAAGCATATTTTTAAGTAGGACATCATATTCTGAAACTTTCATCTTTTTAATTATTTAACTATTATAAATTGTAATAGAGCTACACTCTTCATAATTAATGCAAATTACTTCTTATTAATATATTAAACTAAGTTTATTTATTTGTAATTTATATCTTCCTGTTATAGTTAAATGCGTTTGCTTTGAGCAATATAAATATAATGATGTGTATAATTCTTCTTTAGGTTCTATGTACTCAAAATTCATCCATATCTTATGCAAGTTAATTTGCAAAGACAAACAAAGTTTTCCTTTGAAAACAGATGCCCATATAACTGAGATGGAAAAATTAAAACTTAAAGAACCAGTGTTAGAAGAAACCATATTCCATTTGAGCAGTAGCTTTGCAAAATTTTTTCAACCCAGTGTCAATCCTGCTCATCGATGCGTATCTCAAAGAATTCCAGAATGCTTGTATCCCAAGCAATTAGAAGACACACTCAGGTAAAATTTGATTTTCATCTCTGCAATTTGTTATATAAAAAATATATTGTTCATTCTAATTGTAATTCAATGCTTAATTTCTAAACTCTTAAAAAAGAGGCATATTGTCCAAATTGAATGAATGGCTGAAATAAATTTATTTTGTACTTTTTAGCCAATGACTGCACATCTGAAAAAAAATTATTCTAGATAATTTTAAACGATTCATTGAGTCCTGCAAAAAAGATCATCCAATTAGTTCACTCCATTATGCTAAATCAACTATCAAGATTATATCTGAATTTCATTTTTTTTCATTCATTTCCCCTTTTTAAAATGGGTTTTTAATTGGATTTCAGAATGCAGAAGTAATAAGCATGCAAATATATATATATATAACTTCATTTATTTTCATTCTAAAAAAATCGTTTTTTACAATTCTTTTGACAAAGATATTAATATTGCCAACCCCCCCCCCCAAAAAAAAAGTAATTGCATTTCATGTGTAACATGGAAGCTAAATTCTTGCCACTTTTCTGAATTACAAATGTTTCCTTACAAATTCTTTTAATACTGGGGAAATAATAAATTAATTTGTCTTTTTATTGTATCTTTTGTATCTATTCTCTTCATTATTTCTCTTTTTATAATAGCTGAAATTTTTGTCAAAATCTCTACTAACAAACTCTTACATTAAAAGGCTTTAAATGGCATTTAAAAATTAACTTTACCATTTATGGATGCTTTGATGATGAGATTATAGGGTATCTAAAATTTTCTACTTTATTTCTAGAAATTTTTTGCTTATAAATCTGATTGATTCTTTGGATTAATGTACACAATGTTTTAAATTTAAATTCTGTATTTTTGTTATTTAATGTTTCTTATTGCATAGTTCTTTACAAGCTCATGTTCTGTTGTATGTAGTTCTGAGGCATCTGATCTTGGTGCCTGGATATCAATATTTTTCCACCAATCATAACCTTCATACTAATAGTTTCATGATTTTCATTTGCTTTGAGAATTGTGCAAATATCAATATTTATCCAAATCTTCAGATTTAATAATAATAGGAATAGAAATAAATAATTCTTTTTACTTTGCATAATTAGTCATTTTTTCCCCCTTCTTCAAAGTTATACTGAGAGTTGATTACTGCCTTTCTTCCTCTAGAAGTGTGAAAATCTAAAGATGAACCTTCCCACTATCTTGAGTTTAGAAATCCCTAGACTGAGCAACAATGCTATGGCAAATAAGCACAATTGTATATTTTTGTAAAATGTCTGTAAACTCCTATGAAAAAAAATTTTTTTTCTTCTTATTTCTTCCACTTTATTATTGACAAAAATTTCCCAATAAACTTTGTCTTGTGTCCAATGAAGGGCTGCAGTATTCCTACTCTAATTTTGTATAGCTTCCAAGTTCATAACTTTTCTAATATTTTCTAAAGAGGTTACTTGGCTTTTAACTTGTTTGAAGTATATCTATATGTCTTATCCATGAACATTTCTTAGAATCAATATAGGTTTTTATACTGTTTTGTTGGCATCACAAAAGGTGTAGGATTATTCCCTCTCATATCAGCCATTGATTTGTACAATCTAGGAATTTTGATATTTGACAGGAATTTGAACTTTACTCAACAATATAAGCTTTAAATTGCATTCCAACCTCTTTTTTTTTTTCTAACTTTTTTTATACCATGAGTTTTAAACAATGGTCATCGAATACTAAAATCTGAAATATATTTGGAATTGTTGATATTTTTCTAGTATGAACATCATAATTAAAATTACCATATTTCAGTTGCCTGAATATAAACACTTTTTAAAATTTTTAATTGTGAGATTTAATCAGCAATTTTCTTTACATCTTATTATTCTTTCCTTGTTTGGTAATTATTTTTTTCCTTTATTAACTTCATTACTGATCTTTTATTTTTCAGTTTCCCTGCAAAAAATACCCATTTTTCTTACTATGTACTTTTAAATAGTAAAAAATGAATATATGAAAGATTCTACTAATATTTTCTCAAAATTAAATTCTTTTTTAATCAAAATAATTTAACTTTTTTAAAATGCAAAATAAATGATTAATAATTATCTCAATTTCACTCAATAGTATTTGGTTTTTCAGATTGAATAAAAAAAGTTCCTCTCTATAAATCTGACGGAATTTGTCATGAATCAAGTTCAATTGTCATAATTATTTTCAATGAGCAAGTCAACTTGGAATAATTAGGCAAGTGATTGAGGGATTCATTTGTAACTTATAATGATTACATTTAATTTTTTTGCAGGCTATTGGAGAGTTTAGAACCAACACGATTAACCCTTCTTTCTAGTAGCATTATGAAAGCTTTGACTACTTGTATGGAATTTGCTTACTATCCAGTTTGTCATAGGTTGATAAAATCTTTGAAAAATGATCATTGTATCATTGCACATCTTAATGTTATGCAGGTAATACATTAAATTTTATATTTTTCTTTCATTAATTTTCAGATTTTTTAAGTAGTTTTAAAAGTGAAAAATTATTTTAAGTTGATTAATTGTTTGTCCTGTCCTTTTCTTTATGAAAGTTATAAATGTTACACAGCCAGATAATTTCTTTTTACATTGTACATGCAAATATTTTTCCTTTACTTAGTACAATTTCTTTTAACTGTGCTAATCTATAGGAAATTCTAATCACCCTTCATATGATTCCCCTCCCTTATTGTACTTTATCATTATGTTTGCTATAGTTAGATTGATTGCTAATATGGAGATAGGATCACAGATATCAATTTCATGCATAGCTGATGGAATTTATAAAATGATTAATTTTTCTAACATTTAAAGGATAGCAATTTTTTTTTTCCTTCACAGAATTTAAGATTATGAAAAATCTTCTGAGAAAGCAGTGTTTGTGGTACATTCTTTCATTTTTATATTAAATCAAAAGGTTATTTTTATTACTTCATTTTATAAATGTTTTGTGTTATTAATTTTTTTATCATTTTATTTTTATACTTAAAAGACTTTAATATGAGTTATATTTTTCATATTGTTCTTGAAAAATAAAAATGAATTTATTTTAAAGCTTGTAAAATTTGTACTAAATAATGTAATAAATTTTGATCTATCCAAAATGTATAATCTTTGGAAAAATTTTACGTTTTTGCTATAATTGCAATAATTACTTTAAATAGTCGTATGCTTTTAAAAAATAAAATGGAACTGAATTCTTCTTGATATGAAAATAAATTCTTATCATTAACATCAGTATTTATCAGGAAGTGGTTCTTTCAAAATTAAAATATGAATATTTTTGTACCATTGTGTTTCAGAAAATTTATTCAAAAAATATTCTTTTAAGGATATTTAGTTCACATTTATATATTAGGACTTCTTTTTTTTCCCTCAAATCTAAATGGGCCCACTTCAAGAATTTTGAATAAAAAAATTGAAGGCAAAGTTTTATATTAGATACACAAGCATAATTGGTGTGGAGGAGCACGGCATTATAACTAGAATCCTTTAGATTCAGATTTATGAAAACAAATTTGTGCTTTTTATTTGTACAAAAAAAAAAAAAACTAATTTATTTATGGGATCTGAGAATATAGTTTATGTAAAATTAAGATTATAAGTTTGTAAAAATTGAAGAAGCTGCAATATATATTCAAGTAAGTTAAAGTATTTTATTTGTTTAGTCTAGTCAATGTTAATTTCCTTCTTCCAAACTGTTTTCCCCTTACTTTCTAATTATTTTTTCCTTTCCATAATTTATATGATTATATTATATATAGCAATTTAGTGGTGTTAATATTGTTTATGATTTTGTTTTAACAATAGCTTTAAATTTTTAAAAACATATGCATTCTTTCCTTTTGTTTTTCTTTTTTCAGAAGTATTTTCTGATGGAAGCTGGAGATTTAATGTATAGTTTCTATTCTGAAATTTTCCAAAAGGTAATTCTTCTTTATTCTAGTGTACTGATTTATATCTTTCATAGTTTTTTTTAATCCAAATTTAACTTTAACTTCCAATACCTGAAAAATATTTGCACAATTTTGCATTTAATTTTATGATTATCATGAAAATTTAAAGTATTTATATGTATTCATGTAATTTATAAAAAAAAATCATGATCTGTCAGGAACAGTTATAAGATTTTTTACAATTGTATTGCATTTTGATCCAAACAGTTGGAAAATTTTTACAAAAAACAATAACAACATTTCTTAATATGACATTGCAATATCTGCTTCAATTTAAACATTTATCTAAACTAAAGGATTATAATAAGCTTTATTAATGAGTTTAAAAATCAGCTTATTTTTTTAGTTTGTAAACCCTATCAGTTTCCCCTCTGTTTTGTATCAATAAACAGGTTGGAACCTGCCAAAAATTGGTGAATAGAATAAAAATGTTATAATAATGAAAATAAAACAATATTTATAGGAATTCGCCTTGACAACACCTAAAATAAAATTTAGAAAGATAGAGATAAATTATTTATTACATAAACCAATTTTATTACATTCAGGGATTTTACGATTTACTAAAATGCTTATGATTTTAGAAAAAACATTATTAAAAATGTCTATTGATAGCAAATATTTACTTCAAAACATTCCAAAGCAAGACTCAAGATCAATACAAATTATCAAAAGAATATTCATTCAAATTATTCTAGAGTTCTATTCCATTAAAAATACTTTTCCAGAATTAACCGTCAATAAAAGCATTTAGTTAAAACTATCTTCACCATTTATTATTAAAAGTATTAAAATTTATTTAATATAAAATTGATTTTATTTCAAATCAAAAGTACAAGTCAGCAAATAGAAGGAAAGGACAAACTTGTAGATCTTAAGTGAAAGTCAATCGAATATCAACATGTGTTATTATTTTGCAATATATAAACTATTAGTACAATTATAATTTTTCATGGCCTTCAATAAATTATAAAATTTTAATTTTCAATGTAAAAACATATCTGTTATCATAAGTTTATTAAGTGTAAAACTTATCTTTTATAAGAATAAATAAGAGAAAGATTCGAGATAAAATAATTAACAAAAATTTGTTGGATATTTCACTATTACCATAAGGACATTTATTTACTTGAGAATGACCGTCTTAATGCAAAATTAGCTCTGTGACTCCTACAAAATTAATCTCATTATTGTGTTATTTATTCATTAAAACCATCCATTGCTAAGGGACAAATCTATACCATTTTTATTTTGCAATTATAGTAATTGTGTGCAATTTAGATTTTTGATATAAAAAATAAATACTTATCCTCTATATGACTGTTCTTAAATTTGAAACATATCTATATATGTATAAAGAAAATGCCAACCAATTTAATATTACAGATAAATTGAATATTGTTAAACATTGATTATTACAGGCAATTTCATTTCAGCTTTTTTGCATTGAAATCTTGTTTATTATTTTTTACTTTTGCTATTGAGAGTGAAAGACGAATTGAATACGGAATGTTAATAACAGGGTTTTTGTTTTGCATATGACATTCTTGATGTTATTTATGTTCCTTTTCTGCCATGGTTTTCAGATTTCCTAAGATTTTTTTTAAAAAAACTTTTATGGTATAATTTGAATGCTAAGTATTAATGATACATGAAATTTATTGCTTGCTTTACATTCTAAAGCAAATAGATATATTTTAATGTAGCATTGTACATAAATACTTTATGTACAATTTATTGGTAATAGTTTAATTAATTAAAATGAAGTTTTTATTTTGACAATTATTTAGCTATTTTTTATTGTTTTATCATATATATATATATATATATATATATATGGGAAATTCAGCTTAATAATTTCATATATTCTTTTTTCGTCAGATTTTTTATAAAGAAATATGGACAGATAGTTCTTTTCTATATAGTGCTTTGAAGAATGCAATTTTTGTTGATAAGGAAAACTCTGAAAGGTATGCATGAATTCAGTAAAAATAATGATATGTTATTTTAGAATGCTTATTTAAATTTTTGAATTTCAAATACAAACATTGAACTCTATTAGTTATAATTATCTGTTTCAATTTTTTTTAAATTAATTATTTTATTTTATTTTACTGTACATATTGTTGACACTGTGGGTGAATCTGTTCAAAACTTTAGTATAATCTTATCTTCCATTTTTATATATTTTTGTGTATTTTTTTTTTTTTTTTTTTTTGCTAGATTATACTTTAGATTAGATATAATCACTTGAAGATACTACATAAATTATATGATTTAATAAGTTCATAAATCATACACATAAAAAATGTGTGAGAGAATCATGCAACTGTCTAATAGAAAACTATTCGGGAAAAACAGTAGATTTTATTGTTAATTTTGATTTTCAGATTACTATTAAACAATAGCACATCTACATTCAACTCATGCAGGCATAATTCATTTTTGATTCTCTTTCTCTTTGTAAAATAGAAGAAGCATATTTTTGTAAAGAATCCTCATATCCTTAAGCACATTATTCACTTTGGTCAACTCATTGCAACATTTTCTTCTAATTTAAATTTTAAACAAATAATATATTTTAGCATAAACTATTAATGTTATATAAAATTTCTATGCTCTGATATTTTATTCTTTACTGCAGTGTTTTTATTAGTGGAAAAATTGAATGTTGATATAATAAAATAATTATATGGGTTGTACAATTGTCAGTTTAATTATTTTATTATTAATAATCCTTTTTTATTAGATTTTGCACACTATTTTGGTTTCTTTATTTATTCACAGGGATATCATAGACTTAATATTTTCATGTTACTTTAATTGAAACTTTGCTTTGTTTTGTAGATTGCATATATTCTTAGATACAGAAAATCATGACATCAATTTTCGTCATTCACTAACTCGACTGAGCGCATTGAAACTTTCATATGAGGTAAGATTCCCTCTTTTTGGTTAATCATTCAATATAGGGGTTAAATTAAGCCTTTTATGGGCCCTTAGGCAATGTATATCTTGCTCTTTCTCCTATCAATTCCCTCAGTTTTCAAAGCCAAATATTTTTTCTGGTTTTAAACTTTATGTAGGTAATTTTAAAATGCAAATTTCAACAAGCCAAAATAGTGAAGCTTTTAATGCAAGATTACTTTTAAAAGAATTGGTTTCAGTGTACTTGACATTAAAAAAAATACACTATTAAAAAATTTTAAGTAAATTTAATCAAAAGAGTAAAAAAAAATGTCTATGTTTCAGAGTGTTATTAAAATCCCATAAAGTGCAAATAAAGTTTATTTGTTTGTTTCCCAATGCAAAATGGATATGATATTTCAAAACAATAACTATAAAGACTTGTTTAGTGGATGTAGCAAGGGGGGGAATCAACAGAAGGGAAGAATTCAAAGAGATATTTGACAAATTTGATTGAAGGGTTCCAAAGGCATATTTTAAATAGCATTTCATTATTCTTTTTCTTACCTCTGCCTCTTTCTACAACAATGTCCATTGCCATTTATTTAAAGACTGAAATATTTATTTCCTATACAAAATATGTAGTTTGCCATTCTTATTGTGACTTGAATAACATCTAAACTTTCATTTTTAGTGTTTTATAATTTGAAGAGTTTAAGTTATACTTGGTAAGAATGTGCTTAAAGAAAAATACACTTACTGATTCAATTATGAGAAAAATAATACAGCATGAGGAATCTGACACACCCAAGAGATATATTAGATATAGGAGAAGGTAGCTGTGTTAAAAAATCTTACAGTAGTTTATGGTATGTTAAACATTCAGTCATCATTTTTATTAATATCTTGTTTTGGAACAAACTTTTAGATGACTTATTAAAGGATTTTTTTTGTAATTAGTGAATTATAATTGTGCCCTGTGATCATGCTCATTAAATCGCATAAAATCTTGTATGATGACAATTTGTGAAATCATATGAGCCATTTACTTATAAAAGTTTCTTTTGATTGATAGAACAATATACAGTATAAAATATTGAGGTGATTAGTATGAAATTTGGAAATTCATTTTTTGAATATTAGAGATTAAGAAACAATTTTTCAAAATTTTAATTAAAGAATAAATAATGTCTTTGCCATAATATTAAAGCATAAAATTGCATAAAACTTATTTTTCTGTTGTTTTAAAAATTAAAAAATTGCTTTTCAGTAATACCAATTTTTGTTTGAATGTATTTTTTAAAATTTATTTTTTGCAATTTTTGAAAATTTAATTTTGGATACAATTTGTAACAATTTTTATTACAAAGAAATTCAAAATCTTTTGTTTTGTCAAACCATTATTTTACTGCTGATAAAGTCATGATAGAGGGGTGGGGATGCTTTCTTTTCTTTAATCTGATTTTTTTTTTTTTTAATTTTAAGCATTATTTGATAAATTTTGATGAAATACAATATATTCTTTTGCACTGGTCCTAAAAAATTCTTTTTAAAAAAATACTTCAATTGGCATTTTTTTATTTTCATTCATTGCTTTTTTTTAATTCATGAATTTTTTCCATTTTCAGGGACTCACTAAAGCATTTCCATTTCTTAGTAAAATATATAAGGGCATTAATCCATAATTTTCTAAAAGTTAAAATAAGATTTTGTGTACAGAGTTTTATTAATTTTTTGAAATGCTAGATGTATTGAAAAAGCTTTTACTAAGCTTCATAAATAAGTAGCAGTCATACTTTTTTTTATTGTCTGACCATTTATAAATGCTGCTATTTTTTTCTATTAAAAGTGATCTAAAAAATTAATATCGAACATTATATAGACCTATCAACATCTCCATGAAATTTTTGCTAGTCATTTGATGGAGCTTTTCAAAATGCTTTAATTCTTACTTTATGAGATTGCAAGTAAAATAGATAAACATTGTGAGCTAGTGAAAGAGGAAATTTACACTTTTCATTCCAACAATTTTGATTTTTTCTGAAAACAAATTTAAAATAACAATTTAAATTGTGGTATTTTGGCTTGTAGGTGGATTGGCCTGTCAGCATAATGCTAGGACCAAAAGTACAGAATGAATATTGCCAAATTTTCTCTTTCTTGCTTCAAATTAAGTGTGCCAAATACCTACTTGACAATCTTTATTGTACTAGTAAGTGGAAAATTGTTTTATTCTTTTAATATCATTTTTTTTGTTAATTAATATCTTTGAAAAAGTTTTCAATGTTTTTATTATATATTATTTTCTATTATTTTGATGAGGTATAACATGCAATATATTAATTCTCATGTATAAAAATTAAAAAATATCGGTACTTACTTATTAGACTGTCCAACTTTATTGCCAAATTTGAAGTCGTCCCCATTGAGTTGCTAAACCACCAGTTATAGCAATCTGGTAATGGTGTATTCCATTGATCTTTATCACCAAATTTAAATCTGTCTCCAATGAGTTATTAAACCGTTGCTGATGATTAGTGAAGAAGGTCTAATTCGTAAGTACCAAAATATCTACAAAATAAATGTATTTCTTTAAACTTCTGTTTCATGTTGTTATCTTTTAAATATTTTTAAAACTTATAAATAAAAATAGATGACACTCGATTTAAAAAATCATTTGGATTATTTTAATAATAATATTAGTTGGAGTCAGCACTATTTCTTTGCATTTATGCAATTTGATGATAGCAGCCATATGTGGAACAAAAAAAAATTATGGTATCATCTGTAAATAAGGTATCAGTATTTACTGTCTTTGCTGACATAGGTTTCTCAAATAAATTTATTTATGGAGCTATTCCATTGAAATTATTGTAGTTTTTTTTTAAGTGAACATATTTCTCTTTTGGTTAATATTTATCTCTGACTAATGGATAAATATCTTCTTAGTCTTTATTGTAGAAAGAAAATATGAGTCATTGCCCACCATTCTGCTTAAGCCAACATCGATTCTTTAGTAACTGAAAACAATAAATCAAAAAATATACTCAATAGTGTTTCAATACATTGGTATTACCTGCTTTTGATCAAGGTTAAGAAGTTATACTGTTATTGTTGTTAGAGGTTGGAAATCAAATACATTGCTGCTGTAATGATTGCCATTATTATTTTCCCTTTATTTATTTATTTATACTTTAATTGGTAAAATTTTAAAATGTTCTATTTTTATATGTATATTATTTGGTTTGACATCTAAAAAAAGTTTTGTCAGAATAAGGATTAGTTGGATGATTAGTTTGTTGGTTTTTATCTTCATATTTTGAAATACGGTATAATAGTATATCATGGAAGATATTTAATAAATAATATAGAATATTTTCCATAAATGTATCTTATTATTGGTTTTTTTTTATTCTATATATTTTTTGTATTTGTGTTATATATTTTGAATAGTATTTTTATGTATCTGACATTAACAAGCTTAGTTTATTCTAGATTATTGACATTGTATTTTAGTATGACTTTAATTCTCAATATTATTTCACTAAAAAGGTCTTTATGAAATTGAACCAGAAGCAGAAACTCATTTAAGGAAAGCATTCTTAAAAACAAAATTTCCACGTGAACAGAAAGCCCATGGGATGTATATACTTCGTATGCGACTCATGTTTTTTGTGAATGGCTTACATAATTACATAATGACAAGGGTTTGTGCCTTATCACTTTCTTTTATAAAACCTTTTTTCACAATATAAATTTAATATATCTTTTATTGAATTCTGGTGTTTAATATTTAAATCAACTTTCATTTTGATTTCTCTATTTCATTATAAACTTTTGTTGTATATAAGCTATGAAATGTTTTTATGATGCACTTTTGAATTCTTTTTTACTTTGACAAATTTTGCTCATTTATTGCCTATACTTACTTGCCTTATAAAAACTGTTTAGAATTTTTTTTAAAAAAGTGTATAAAATTTTTTCTGCCCAGCTGCTTTAAGGATATGAAATACCCCTCTTCCATTATACTACCATGTTTTGGAAATGTATCGGCAAACCTTATATTTAACTGTATGTTATTTTTATAGTTTATTAATAATTTTATCAAAATTAATTTAAATGCAACTTTTTTTAAGAAACAAATTAATTATTTTTTTTGAAATGTTAAATAATTATTTTAAAGAAGTTTTTTTTATATTTGTGTGATAATTGATATTTTAAAAGCTATAATCTGATTGAAAATTTGTCTAAATGCTGAATCAGATTCCAAAAAGAATTTTATCATATTATGATCGATATAATATGGTTTTATTTCCAAATTATAACAGTTATGATTATGAAACCTGTGTATAATTTAAGCATAATGTTCACATTTATTTTTAAAAAATTGCAAAATTAAAAAAAAGGAATGATATAATTTTGTGTTGTTTAATTATTATTTTTATTTCATAGTTGTTTATCACAAAAATTCGATCATTAATTATGAAGCCACATATATTATATGAAAAAAAGAAATGTAAAAATAATTAAAAGTGGAATTAAACTTTTAAAAATAGTTAACTATCAGCTTTTGGTATCACTAGAATTAAGAAAAGAGTTATGTAATTAACTTTTTAAAAGTTCAGCTTCTTTTTTTAAAAAGCTAACATTTGATTCATGAGTGTATTTGCTTAATCTAATGTATTTTGAGACATAGTTGTCTATTGTTTATAGTGTGATGCTGTGATTAATTTTTTTTTCTTTCACTAGATTTTGCATAGTTTTGGATATGAGTTCATGGAAGCCTTAGAGAGTTCTCGAACTGTGGATGAGATGATAGCTGCTCATACTCGCTATTTGAAATCTCTGCAGGAACGTTGCCTTTTAGATCGTCGCATAGCCTTTTTAAAGGAACAGATTGTTCAGGTGTTACATCTCTGCCACACTTTCCAGGAAATGTGGATGAAAGGAATAGATCAAATAAGGTAGTAATATTTCTTTTCTAGAATATTTTTAAGTCAAATTTATGTTTTATAGATGACCAACTGATGATTAAAACATTGTGAATTTATGATTTTAATCACATAGTATTATTACAGAATCCCTACAGATTACAAAAATCACAAGTTTTGATTAGGATTATATACTATTTTCTAACACCAAATTTTTAAAAAAAAAATTTCAAGATTAAAAAAATGAAAAACCTCCCTCCAAAATGAAATGAATCTCCCTGAAAAAAAAATATTTAATCTAATAGAATACATTTATTTATTTACTTTGAATTCTAAATGTATTCTTTTAAAAATTAGGTTTCTCTTTTTAAACTCAAGTTCAAATGGAGTTTTATACATAAATTTTCTATTTAACCATGAATGTATGGCTTATTTTGCTATATATTATTTAAAAAATTCATAAAGGTATTTTCAGTTAATTAATTTTTTTCATTTATCATTTCCCACTTCCTCCATGCATATATAAAATTTTTGTGATTGAAAAAGTTTAAATTTGGGCTCATACTAATGATTAATATAATTGAAAACCATTCACTTTCATTTCTTTGTTTTAAACTATAGCTACAAATTGAGATTATTTGGCTAAGTATTAAGTATTGTGCCTAAAACTTTCAATCAAGGCTTTTTACAGCTTTATTGGTATTAAAACTGGTAAAAATTTTGATGAAAGTAGTTTTTGCTTTTATTTAATGTTTTTTATATAAGATTATTAGTTGAGAAAGTTGAAATGTAGTTTAATAAATTAAAAGTTTGAAAATTTTTTGACTGTGTTTGTAATAAAAAAAGTGGGAAAAAGTTAGTCACCATTAGAATAATATTTTATTACTCTTTCTTATTATAGTCTGAAATTAAAAATGCTAGTGAAAACAGATATCCAAGAACAGTTTTAAACTATCAATCAAAGGATTATATATATAAAAAATGTTATATTTTCCAAAGTAAATTAGTTTTGTAATGTATTTTCTGTTTTCCATTTTTTCATATTTTCTTAACTTGTCACCTTTGGTGATCAGTTAGTTTTTCAAGGGTACTGTTTATGTTTCATTCCAGTTAATCATTAGATATAATTTCACATTCATGATATCATAAAATTGTAATATATTTGTTGCTTTCTTTTTTACTTATATTCCATTCATTATATACATGTAATTTTCTAATGGAGACCAGACACATGATATCATGTCACTATTAAAAATTATGGTTTTATCATTTTTATTTTATCACATATTCATGGTATAGTAACTTCACCTCTTTTAAACTGAATAGTTATTAAACAAAAATTTTCTGTAGGTTTTAGTAGAAGAAACAGTTAGATGAAACAACAAAATCTGATTTGAATTTCATGGCAATAATGTAATATATTGTTAGAAATTAGATATCAAAAATAAAAAAGACCAAAATTTATTTTTAAAAAATGAAAACTTCAGACTATTAAATTGATCTCTTTAGAAAGACAATTTTTAAATGGTGTAAAAATTAGTTTTGTGTAATTATATTTCCTGAAATTAGCATGGAGAAACATCAAAACTTAATTTTTAATTCACCAATATTCTTTATAAAAAATTTTTTAAATCATAAGGTACACATTTCCATCCTCCAAAATATACATATACCAAATTTGATAGCTGTAGATGAAATGGTTTGACTTATAGTGTGGCTCATACTTTACACACTAACACATTGCATACATTTATCTTTTTTATTATTGCAGATGTAACTGTGATATAATACTGTAACTATATACATTAAATAAATGCTATAATTTTGTATCATGTATTAAATATAGATTTATGATTTTAGTCTTGATGAATTGCAAGAGCTTGAAGATAAATTTAGCAAGTATAGCAATTTTCTTCTTTGCTGCTTTAATACACCTCTAAGGCGAGGAACATATCTTCATGGTAAATATATATATGTGTTTATACATTTTTAAAATTCCTCCAGTGTGAATATTTTATATTTTGTACAAAATTCAATCTATATTTTACATATATATTGCTAAAATTTATTGTTTTTATAGATTATATAGAAATCGAGTTGTTATAGTGTTTGTAATTTATATATTATTTGCATTATGTTCTAAAAGGCTTTTGATTTATACTGAATCAGTTTATAAAACTCTGAATATAATTAATTAGTAAATTATGGAATTTTTTATCCCATTAACATTATTATGTTGACCCTTTTTTATGTTTTATATTTTATGTAACATGGGAATAAAAGTTAATAATGCAATTTAATATGAGTTTTATATTTATAAAAATTATGTATGATGATTTTTCTAAATGAGTGATAAATTATTCACCATTTTCCTGGACTTTTAATTTGGCTAAACTGAAATATAACCAAAAATTATTAGAATAAAAAAAACTTCTTTGGAAGTATTGATTTACATAGAAGAGAGTAAAAAACAATTGTTATTTGAAAGCAGGGCAATTAGTGCTCTCTTTTTATAATCTGGATCTTTATTATTAAGTTATTATCTCTGAGAAATTTTATTAGCTATAATAACTTTCATAACTGATCAAATCAGAAATATATGTGACTAGCTTTTACCTGCGACTTTGTATGCATGGAAATTTTGATGTGTATATGTAAAAACTGACAGTCTAAAATGTTATCAAAACCATATGCATGTATAAATTCTCAATGTCAATTGGAGAAAAGCAAAGGCGTGAATTTTTTGCACCAGTTGGGGGTAATGCAATGCAGATTAGAAAATTTTAATTTCAACTAATCTGTTTTGTTTTTATTCAAAAGCACTTCTCAAGGAATCGAAAAATTTATTACTTAACAAAGTTTAATTTTAAATTTATCATACACTATAAAAATAAACAGAATCATTTGAAATAACCAGTCAAAAATATATTATGTCTAACCTCATAGCGTGGGGGGAAAAACTACTTAAAACTATAAGGCTACTTTTCCATTTGCCGGGCGCAAACGAACAATTGCTTGAGAAATCTGAGAAAATCTGGCAGAATTGTACATTATTTGCTAATGGAAATATACCATTATAAGCATATATGAAAAATATATAGCTAACACAAATACAATTTGATTAAAAAACCCATAATGGAACAACTTTAATATACAGCCATTTTTGCTAAAAAAAAAAGGTTTGTAACCAAATTTTAGCGAAATGGCTGAATATGGCATGAACAGCAGCAATAACATTTCCAATCATAAGGTTTTGATGAGCGTTGCAGCAAATTAACGGAAACATAGAAAAAAATTGCAGTAATATGGAATGCACTAAAAAAATTTAATTGAAAATAATGAAGGTAGGCAAAAGGAATACATACAGCTGGGGGAAAAAATCAAGAGAAATAGAGAATAGGAAAGGTCGAATCATACTAACACAAGAACAACGTAACAAAAAACATTAATACACTTCTTCTTAATTGCTTCACTACTACAGACTGATGCTTTTCTTAAGTAGAAATTGGAAAGAATAAATACACTTACTGGGTTCAACTAATTTTACTTATAATCAGGAAATGATTTAAGAAATTTTATACAAAAACAGCTGAACTTTTCATTGATGAAAACGTCTTTCTGCCGAGAAATCCACGAAAGAACAAATCAATATGAAAGAATTCCATTGGAATGGTAAGATAATGTTGAAATGAAAAATGGTTAAATAAAAAAAAAAACGACTCAAAAAGCATGGGCAGATGTCTTCAGATTTTTTATTTATTATTTTCTGTTCTGATGAAATTCGTCAGCAGACGATTTTAAACAGAAATAATAATTGTATACAGGAAATAGAAAAATAAAAACAAATGTTTCTAAAAGCTCAGGTAGATATTTTTATTTTTAGATGAGATTTTTTTAAATATTTTTTTTGGTGGAAAAGTTAGTTTTTAAATTAACCATTCAATTAACCGGAATAAAAATTAGCCTATGTTCTTCTGTAGACTATAGACTATATCTGTGACAAATTTCATCCAATTTCCTTCAGCCATTCTGGTTTGATTGACGGGCATCATCCATTCATCCAGACTGTAACATTTATAATAGTAGTATAGATTTTAACTATGAGGAGTGATTTAACTGTAAGGAATTTTGTTAGTAATAATAATTTTCATAAGTGATAAAATTGTGAATACTTGTGATTGTAACTGTATTTATATTTTTTTTGACTGAAATTGTTAAATGTTTTCAAATCTGTTTGATAATTTTTTGTAACAATATTTTTTTTTTAAAAATATTTTAACCAGCTGTTAAAATTTTATGAAAATAGCTCCTGTTATAAATTTTTATAAAAACAACTCTATAATGTTGAAATAAAAACAAGAAACTAATCCAATGCCGGCGATAAAAGTCATTGTTGTTATAAATCCTAATACCTTATATCTTTCAAGTTCTAATCCAATGTCTTTTACTCCATAAGGTTATTATGAGAGCTTATGATATTGCAACAGCTTAAAAAAAATGTGATAATTCTCACTGTGTAGACTGAAAAGAAAACTGAATTTGAAAATTAGATTTTTTTAAAATAATTATTCTTGAGAAATTATTTATGTATTGACTTAAATTTAATGCAGTACAATCTCTTTCAAATATCATCTAAAGTAATTACAACAAGCTATTATTTTTTAAATCTTGTTTCAAACAGTAAGAAGCTAATCAGTTTAGCCTAGAATAATAGTGATATTGTTTTGTTTTTTAATAAGATATCAGAAATATTTTAGTGTTTTTAGGTTATTATGCAAATAATTAGTCAGCCTTAAATATTGCGAACTTAAAAAAATATTATTATTAACTAATTATTCACATGAAATTAAAAATTATTCTTTAATAAATTAGGTGACAACTGCAACACTTTTATTGCAATAACTTTTTAAATTAATTTTACATACATATTTCTTGTTTCTAAAATTTTTATTGCTTAATGTTTAACCACAAAATTTTGTTCACATTGCAATATTTTAATTTATTTTAATGGACAGAGATTCAAATGTTTTCTTCTGTTGTATTAGTTCTTTATGGCACTTCTCATTTTTCATTTAATGGCAAGCACAATTTATATAAAAATTTACTCTATAAAAATCATAATAATGCTAAAATATTAAAGATAATGCATACATTGCCTATTTCTTGTGTTTGAAAAATAACAATCCATATTTGAAAGTAGGCTGAATATTGATCTATGATATATGTAAATTAATATAAAGACTTGAAACAAACATTGAAATGAAGAGAAAAGAATCAGGAATAGTATATTAATTAGTAACAAATTACAGAGATTTCTCTGTAACGAGAGCCCTAATTAATAATGATAATCTAATCATTTGTAAACATACATGTAGCTAAATGATGATTAACATTTTTTTTATATAGCTGTGGGCATGGTATTCTGACAGAATTTATTGTCAGCTTCTATAAATATAGCAATTCTCATTGTTCTTAGGATAATAACTGGTTGCAGACTGCATGTGACCTATGATTTAGACCCTGTTTATCATTTAAATAAATTCCAGATCTATATGTGCATTCAGAAGCATTTCTTTCATATGCATGAGAATGTTTTTTGAACACAATCTCTTCTTTTCTTCTATGCAAGTGATTTGAAGCATTTTTAAAATGTGATTTATCCTAACGTTCTCAAATATTATTCGCTGATAGAGAGAACACTAACTACTTAAATACATTTGACATGTATACATGTCATTCTAAATCTTCATTCTGATGAGGCTGATATATAATTTTTAATATAGTATTTAAAAAATCTTATTTCCCCTTCTTTTTTTAAAATTTATTTTGGAAAACTTATTATGCCACTATTTGTAATATGTTCAATGTGTGCATGCACCATGACTTGACTTTAATAAGGGAGACTTTGAAAAACTCATTCCACTATTAACTAATTAAAAGAAAATCATGTAACATTTGAAATAAGATTTACTGTGATAATGATTTTCTTTCTTCTAGGTTTTCTATATACTAATGTCACAAATTATTATTATAAACAAAATAGCTCTATTAATGTTTGTCTTTCTTTTCATCATTTTTTTTCCAGTGGAAAGTTTAGTCAGTACAATGCTGTCTAGCACCCATTCCTTTCATGTCTTCAGTAACACGACTTGACATCTACCTCCTGGAAATACTGTGTTTCATTCAAATTTCATTTGAAAGTGCAGAGAAATTTTTTCTTTATGGATTGTATGTCTGAAAAAATACATATGCTAATGATGAAGCATTAAGTAGTTATAATATCACTTTTTTTATTCTTTAAAGTTGCTACTGTTCTATCACTGAAAAAATTAATTGAATTGAATGCATTTCCTTTTGATCATCATTTTTTATCTTGTATGCCAGTTAAAGGATTCTGAAATGTAAAAGTTATTATGATGCCAATCATCAAAATTGTATTTTTTTTGATATTTTTAAATTAAAGAATTATGTTTTGGTGTTATTGAAAATTAAGCCAGAAAATGTTCTTATCATATTTTGTAACTTTCATTTTGAAATGATCTCTAAGTTTTGGGAGAATCTTATAAATTGATACATTACATATTTTATGTTGTGGTATAACTTTTGGATGGGCAAAAAAGTTTGATCTTTATATTTCTATTTGGTATCTACTTGTAGTGGTCTTCCTTTAAGCCTATAGCTATCATCTATTGTTTTTTTTAATTACTCCGAAATTATTCTTATTTTGGAGTATGTCCTTCTATCAAACCCTCCTTAATGTCAATAATTTCTCAATACATTTTTAAAAAATTATATTTAAGATTTTTATCTAAAGGGTTAGATGATTTGGTTTAATTGAATAGCATTAGTAAAATTTATAATTTCTTTCACCTTTATAAGAATATTTAAGATATTATTATCATCATAAAAACAGGTTTTTTTATGCCTGCTTTTACATGAATTTAAATGAGAATTGTTAAAACAAGAAACTTTGGGAGAATTTGAAAACTTTTTTTAAAAAAAAGTGAAAAAATAAAAAGGAGGTAAGATGAAAATTGTTTTATAAATTAACTGTAAAACAAGATAGAGAGAGTATAACTGTGCTTATAATTGATGATAAATAGTAGCTTATTTCCTCTTATCAAAATCACTTTTATGCTTCCTTAATTTATCTGCTACATTTTCCAGGAGAAGTGATACCACAATTTGGAGATTTCTGGTTTTAATTATGATTACTTAAATTATTGGGTTTATTTTTTATTTATTCTTATTTCAGAAAAGTCTTTTCCCCCATTCTTTATCACCTGAATTCAAAAAGGGGCGGGGATTATTGACACATTGAAAAACATTTGATAACAAAGAAATTCTATTGTGAATAATTATGATGTAGTTTTTATACAGATTTTAGTTTTAAGTAAGCAATGATAATTGCTTATAATTATTAAAGATTCTCATAGTTAAAAGCAGTTTAAAGTCTTTTTGAGACCAATATTTCTATGCACTACTCACAATATAAAAAGTTATCTAAAATCATAAAGAATTCATTTGACTTTGTAAAATTTTTGATCTATTGAAAACTTTTCATCTTTTTATTTACAAAACTGCTTCTAAAAGAAAAATAATTATGGGAGGGGGGATTTTTGACCTAATCTTTAAATTTTGGAATTTATTTTAAATAGAAAGGCAAGTTTTATGATTTTTTTAATGTTCATTGAATATTTCTGTCTTTGAGCGGTGAAAGAATTCTATACTTTAAAAAAATCTAACTGGTGTTTTAGTAACTTTTATAATTGAAAGCAAGTTTTTTTTACACCTCTTCCCCTCATATATTGTTTCTTTTAGTTAGTTTGCAAGAAGAAGGGAAATAAAAAAAAATTCAGTTATTTTATTAGATAGCAAGTTTAACTTATTTAATTGTAAAACAATATTAATAAGTTGCTATCACTAAAAATAATTTACAGAATTGTGCTTGTTTAAACTGGCAAATTAAAATGTCAGCTTATCTGTGATTAATGCTACTTAAGGGTTCCTCTGTTTAAAAAGATTTGAGTTTTATTAACTTTGGAATCTAACTTTTTTATGTTTCAAATCTTTAATATGCATTATAGATATAGTTCATTTGAAGTAATGTTATTTCTTTCAAAAATATTGCTGTTTAATTGGATGAACATTTATCAAATATTATGAAAAATTTCTTATTTTATAATTTGAAATTTAGAAATGGTCGTCATTGCAATTTTAGAACTTTTTTTAAAACAATAGTTAAAAGTATTTAAACAATTATTGTTTGACTTCAAAAGTTTCCGTACTTATTTTTATGTTGTGCACCACCTTTATATTTCAAAAATAAATATTAGAATTTAAAAAAAAAACCTTAACTTTTTAAAAATAATTCTTAAGAAAACAAATGAAATTTCTTGATTCCTTGTCCTTTTATAATTTCTCTTATGAATATTTTCAATTTCATATATTACATATTATTATTATTATTTTGTTTGAATAAAATTAGAAATTGGAATCTTTATTCAACATAAATGTATGATATCATTCTCTTACAATTTATATATATGCAGCAAGTATATAAATTGTATAAAAGTAGGTTCTTTTTTTAATTCTTTATCTAAAACTTTTATAAATTATCTAAGCAATTAACTTTAGCTTGACGGAAATATAAAAGTATGGAATATTATAAAATGATATCTGAAGATTACTGTAATCCTTAAAATGAGGATTAAGGTATATTTACGATTGCTGAGAAAAATAAGAATTTTCTGTAGTATGCTGATACATTAAAAGCTCTCATTATTGCATATTACATGATTAAAAACTAAGAGAATAATATCTCTTACAGTTTTTACTAAATATATTGTATCTATTGTGAATTTGAATTACTAAATATATTATATCTATTGTGAATTTGAAATTGTTGCTGAGCTGAAATTATTTAGTTATTCTTTTGTACATTTTGTATATATATGCTTAATTTATTTTTGCGAGCAAATTTATGTGATAAATTTTTTTGTTAAATCTTAGATAATGTGTTTGTCTAAAAATAAAAATTTGTTTGTTTGAAATATTTTGTTATTGTTTTTCTTTACTTTATGAAAAGCTTACTAAAATATTTGGGTGGGAGGACTTCCTATCACAAAATGAATTATTCATTACACTTAACAATATAAATTTACGTAATAAAAAGTGCTGTATTGCACAATTTTTTGCAACAAGCTTTGCTTCTGACTATTGAAAATAGATCAATTCTATTGTCAGATCAGCAGATATAAGAAGTTAACAAAATTCATATGATTAAAACAATTACATAGAAATATACAGAGCATTTTTTCCCCTTCTTGATGTAGAAATTCATCCAAATAGCTCAGCTCATGTATCAATGAATTCTCTGCTAGGATATAATATCAAAAACGAATATTTTTTAAATGCAATGTACTTTATAAAAAATGCATGACAGTATAATAAAAATCTTTATATTATTTGTATATTGAAGGTATTCAATATTTATTATTTTTTCTAAGAGATCATGCCAATTTTGTGTGCATTTTCAGGCCTAAACCATTAGAAGATGAAGAAAAATTAAAAATATCTGATGGTTTACTATCACTCTTGAAATTTTATTTCAAGAGTGATAGTAAACCATCAGAAATTTTTCAAATCCTTTCCAAAATGTGAATATTTTATTACTTTTAGTCTTAATGTGTTGAAATCAATCATAATGTACTGTTTGGGTTGTTTTTCTCTTATCATTAATTTATATGCAAATAAACTGCTCTGCTTTATTAGGTGGTAGTGGTATTAAATTCTTTTCTAAATATTGGCATTGCGTAGAATATAATATATATTTCATATTTATACAAAGAGAAATTTTATTACTCTTCAAAATATTTGAATTCAGCTTTCATTGAATCCCCATGTTTCACACCTTCTAATTACAAAAGCATATTTTTGGAATTATGTTGGTTCATTTACGAACACATTAACTCAAAAAAATTTTGACTTGGAAAATGAAATTTGGTTTGAAGTCTTTATACTTAATTTTTGGATGTTCATCAAATTTTGGTGGAAATTCATTCATAAAAAAATCTCATTTCTCAAGTGTACATGATAATTACAATCTGTCAGTCACGTGCATGTAAGTGTTGTAAATAAAAAAATGCATTGATTTAGATGCATGAAAATTTGTACTTGATTTTTTAAAATGATATTCTTTGTTAGACTTCGTTTTTAATCCGCCGAAGAAAGTCATCCAAAATGCTTTTTCAAATTTATCACAAAATGTTCATGCATGGGATTTTGAAAATAAAAATTGGAGCTGTTGTGAAGTTTTAGGGTCAAGATTCAGAGTTTCATACAGAACAGGCGATGGCACCTTAGAGAAATTTTCTATTACTGCTAGGGTTTTTTTTTTTTAAATCGAAATATTTTTGACTGTAATTAAAAATTTTACTTATAGCTCCATTCTTCGATTAGAAGGTTCCATTGATTACTGAATCAAGTCTCAAAAATCTGAGTAGTTCAATTATATTCTATTCAATTAGTAATTGGGTTCTCTTTTATGGAGTAATTTAGTAGAGTAACTAGGCAGAATAAAGCATAATGTAAATTGAAAAATTAATAAAGAAAGCAAAACAATTCTTTTGTTAACATCGAAATTAATTAAGTTTAAAGGGAAATTGCTAGGTAATTCCTAATCAGACGTAAATCTAAGATGAAATTTCAGAACATCATTAAAAAAAAGTGTCACTTAAAGGAGAGAAATAATCACGTTGAAAAATTTATTGAGGTAGAAGTATTGAAACTGAAATTTTTGATTGAATGAAATTTATTTCTAAAATATCTAAATAAGTAAGAAAAATGAATATATATTATGAAACTTAACTTTACGAACAATCTAAGTACAATTAAGCTGAATCGGTAAGTGAGAGTATAATGTGTAATTACCGGATTCGAAATGGGAAAAAGACTTATTTTTTGATGATGTTGCATTATAAAAATGTGTCAAAATAATCAGTGCAAACTGACAGAATTTTTGTTGCCACCGCTTGCAATTAAATAACCCTTAATGCTTTCTGTTCAGTGGTCTTTTATTTAATTACATTTTATGTTCCTAAGATACATAAAATAACCACATTCATGAAATGCACTTTTCAATTTCTCGTATTTGAAGTATTATAATCTTTAAAAAAATTTTAACTCAAAATGCTGACGAATCTCCATATTTTAGATCTTACCGAATTCGGAAAACAAAATTTAAAAAAAAACTAAATTCTATCATTCTGTGACAAAAATAATTCAAAAACGTTTTTGGCTAGTAGAATGAAACTTGGTATAGGGTCCTTGCTCCAAATTTGTAGGTTTCAATCAAATTTTGAGCAAAATCTAATCTGAATAAGTTTGTCTGTTCGAATGAAATCAGATTTCGTTTTGAAGTTACCACGATATATACAAAACCAAGAGAGTAGATGGATACAATTCAGTTGACAGATTTAACATATTGTTACAAATCTGTAATTTTGCTTGCCAGCCCGAATAATTTCATTGTAAGGAAGACCATTTTACGATCAGTCTTATTGCATGCTAAGCGAATGCAGCATCATTGATTTCAGAGCTTGGCAGCTAAATGATATTGCTGGAAACTTCGAGAATTTTAACGATCCGTTCAATAGAAACAGATGCGCTCTGATTGGCCCAAAAGAATCTCAGCTCACATCCCGGGAGCCATAAAAGGCCAGCAGTCTCAAACTGTGGTGGGGAATTGATTTGAATTTGAGGCAGAGTTGGAGCAGGAGGCAAGAAACGAGTCTTCAAGACGATAGCGCAGCAGCGGCTGAGTATCAGAATCGTGTAAAGCTCTGGCGAATGCGGAACTGCTGTTTGCCGAGTCCTATTGTTTTCTGTGGAAACAGCGACGTGTCGTGCATGGAATAGTCAGTCGTGGGGTAATAAGTTGGCAGCTAAAACGAGGAGAGAGTGAGAACTTAGCCGTTTGGAGAGACCGTAGAGCGAATCTCCGAGGATCCCCTCTCCTGCTGGATTCTGTCCGCCACTTTGTTTGCTGTAGTCGATTACTACTTGCGGGCTACTGTCTGCTATAGTGTGCTGTCCTTTGTTCGCCTCGGCTGTAAATATTTGTCGTCTGTGTGCTCGACAAATATGATAATTTGTTTCTTGTGTTAATAAAGGTCGTCGTTGTTTTCTACTGAAGCTTGATTGTGTTTATACGCCATACAACCACTACAGACGAAGTGGGTGATTCGTAACAATATGTGTGTAGACACTTGTCAAGTTTTGTGTTAAATCCAACTAGAGATTGAAGGTCTGTAGCTCATACTTCCAAAAGTATATTAGCGTGGTAACTATAAAACTCAATGGCTTATATACAGGGTGTCCATAATTAAACGATCCTACTTTAAAGTTGTTTACCGGCGAAACTATTGTTCAGAAAGTTAATAAATTTTATATAGGAAATAATAGAGGGATAAGAATTTGTTTGAGCTAATAAAAAAATGGTTCAAAATTTCACCAGCAGGGGCAGGTTTTCAAATGAATTACACATTTAGCATATTTTTGACAAATTTAATTACTACAAAACATGTTCAACATGACGGCCACCATTTTCCGCTACCATCTGGAATCGTAAAATAGCATGTTCCACAATTGACCGTAGTGTGTTCTGCAAAATGGTAAGAACAAGCTGTGAGATGCTACTTTTTAAATCAGGTAAAGTTTTTGGATTGTCACGACCAGATTTTTAAATGTCTTCAAAACCAAAATTCACATGGATTTAGATCTGGAGGCCGGCAAGGCCCTATATCACGAAGTTAAGGGCTGATAACACGTTCTTCTGTAAAATAATTATGGAGAATGTGCTATATACAGCGGCTAATGTGTGGAGGAGCTCCATCTTGCAGGAAAAATTGTGCTAGAAAGCATTGACATGCTTGCAAATACGGAACAATTTTATTCTGAATTAATGAGGCATATCGCTGTCCCGTGATCGAGCATGTTATCAGACCGCTTGCACTCAATTTCTCTAAGAAATACTAATCGAGAGAATAAATGATGCAGACAATCCACATCACACCGTTACTTTTGGTGACTGTAAAGGGACTTGTAAGATTGAATGTAAATTTTCTCGATCCCGAATTCGGCAGTTGTGAGTATTTACAGAACTGTTAAAATGAAAATGAGCTTAGTCTGTCCAGAGAATATTCCACGGCCATCCTGAATCAACCTCAAAGCGAGCAAGAAACTGAAGTGAGAACCGATGTCGAATGCCAAAATCATTTGGAAGCAACCTATGCACAAGTTAAAGCTTGTACGGATAATACTGGAGGATAGTCCGCATGATCTTCTGGACAGTTGGACGTGATACATCCAATGGGTCTGACACACTTCAGATACTAGTACTAGCGAGTGCATTCGAAGCACTGTCCTCTTCCACTTGAAGCGCAACTTTTTCTATTGTTTCTGCGAAAACAGATTTTCTTCCTCTTCCAGAACGAACCTTAAACGAGCCTGTTTCTTCAAATTTAGCTAACATTAATCGAAAATTTTTATTAGTCAAGGGACCTTTTCGTATTCCTTTCAAAGTCCGATATTTTAGTAGAGCAGCCTTTGCGGAATCATTGTTTTGGTAAAACAATCTAACTAACAAAGCTCGATCTGGTAACTGTAAGGACACTCTGATTAGAAATAGCGACATATTGAAATCTCAGAAAAAGTTTTTAGCTTTTATAACAGATGCTGCATGACTTCGACAAAAATTTGGGTTTTTGATTCATCTTCTTCGTTTATTGAAATCTCTTGTTCGAAAATTAATTTCGGAAATTTTCAATTTCAAATTTCGTTTATTTTAATTTTTATTAAAGCTGAAACAGTTTCTCATCCCTTCATTACGTCCTATACAAAATTTCTAACTTTCTGATCAATAGTTACGCCTGTAGATAACTTTTAAAGTAGGGTCGTTTCATTATGGACACCCTGTATATCAAATTTGGTATGCGATTTTTTTATCATGTCAGGACATGATGTTGTTTTTGGGATGAGGTTTTTGGCGTCAACAAAAATCAGTAGGCGAAAAATTGAAATTTTATTATCTGCACGAGCCTCTCAAATAATCAGCTTTTAATATCGTGTCGCCATTGAATTTACAAAAGCTCTGATTTTTAAAAATTAAGTTAATGACTACAGCAAATAAAACCAAGAAAAATGCAATTTTGAGCACGTGATTATTTGAAATGAAATAAATAGGAAATTGGATATTTTTTTTAAACAATAAATGCGAGAATTTTTTGGATTGTTTGCAATACTAAAGGGACTCATTCAATGAAACCATTACAATGAATAAAAATATAATTTAACTTGCACGAGCACGTGGTGTTTGGCCGTTCAAGAAATGATGCTCTAACACGATACATTGAAATATACATAGCAGATTTCATTTTAATCTTTACTTTTTTTGTTGAAATATTTGAAAAACATTTAATAAAAATGTTGGTATAAAATAATGTAAAATGATAAGGTTTTATACTTGTTTCTTCTTATTTCTTTATCTACAAAAGCAGTAATAAACGAAAAATTCGATATTGAGATTTTGGCAGGTGACTACATTCCAAACCTCTTAAAGAAAAGAAACATGTCTGGAAACTCAGTAACAAAAATTTTTTGTACTAGGCGTCCTGGGTTCGAGTCCCTGTCAGGGCATGTTTGTTCTGTGTTCTATCTGTAAGGTGTATGAATGTGCTTTCCTGTAAAAAGGGGCTGTGCACTCGAATGTGATGCATGAAGTAGCTAAGTCGAACTCTTGGCCCTAGTTGGCGCCACTAAAAAAAAAAAAAAAAAGACGCTCAATCGGCTTAATATCGCTGAAGGCCGTCAGCGCGCATGTCTACGGCAAGTGCCATTAGTAACAACATCAGATTTGTAGAGTCCTATCAAATTTTAATTAAAATCAATTCTTAGAAAATATTACTTCTGGTCCACTTAAAATGAACATGATAATTATGAAACAAATAATTTTGGTTCATAAATCAGTAATTAAATTGTGGATTCGTATCAAATCTTGAATCAAAACTCGATAAAGAGTTGACTTTCCGTCTGTCTGTAATTCCGCATGAATGGAAAAGTAACGACTCAAAATTATAATAGCTGAGATAAATGAAATTCGGCATGTGAAATTGTCACTAAAGTTGCTGCTCTCTATTATATTTTGGTTCTAAGTGGTTGATAAGAAAAGATTCCGAAAGGCACATCAGATTCTAACTAAGACGAACAATTTTCCTCCGTGATAACTCTGAAAATAAAAATCCGAGCACTCGTTTCATTCATGATTTAACCCAAAGTCCAACATTTTCTGAGGAAAAGGGATTTATAACATATTCATTATGGAGAATGCGAGAAAGTTTCGAGAAAACCACGTCCGTTAATTTTTATTTCAACATTTGTTCTTAATTATTTAGAAGAAATCATTTGCCCCAAACAGAGCATGCATCGAGGGGCGTGAGTATAAATCCGGGGAATTAAAATCATGGAAATTATGTTTCTAAAATATACGTTAAAAATATATAAAATTTGGTACAGCAATAAAATTGATGCTTCTAAAAAGTTTTACTTTAAAATTAAAATGGTATTAATATATTTTTATGCAACTATGCTACACATGATGAAAATTAATGAAACGGGTGAATTCAACTTAAAATAATTGTATACTATATTTATTTTTCAAAGCATTAAACAAATGTTGAGTGCATTAGGTGAATTATTATATATCGAATTACTTTTCCGAGTGCAATTAGTTGATAACCTAATTAAATTTTTTTAAAAGTATTTCCTTAAAACTCTCGAAAAATTAACTTTTAAACAAATTCTGCAATTTCTGTTATCTGTTTGACAAAAATTGTATTAAATCTTAAATAATAATATAATTAAAATTATAAAAAAATCTTTATTAAAAAGTAAATAATTCCTTATTAAAAATAAAGTAACACGGTCAGAAAGGGCGCTGTATACACAGATAAGAGGGAAAAAATGAACGATAAAGTATCTAAGAGAGCATGTCCAAAGTCAAGAAATGACGAAGAATTTTGGAAATGTTCTCATCCATCCGAGTCTCACCCCTTAGTGAAATAGAATCATTGGTATGCGGTCGTCTAGGAATATTGAAACGAATACGTAATTACATTTTCAGATTTTTGCCTTAAAAAAAGATTGAAAAATTGCCTATGAAGAAAAAATAAATCTTTTAAGTGACTAAATTTGGAAAAGAAATGCGTTTTGGTTTTTTTTTTTTTCAAAAAAAGAGTTATAAAGCAAAAATCTCTTAGAGGTTTTTCAAATTATTAGCTTTAAATTTTGAATACAGCCTAAGAAATAGCTTTCTGAACTATAATATAATCTGCATTTCTGTCCACTCATTAATACAGAAATACGATTAATAAATAACATTAACCCCCTTCGCATACGACCTGTCTGACATGCGCATCGAATGATTGAATTTTTAGTTTCAAATCTGTAACTAAGCCACAGAAATATTTAAATACTCAGAAATCAATTCAAAACGCTTTAATATCTATCCCAAATGCTCCATATATTATTTTAAAAAGTTAAATGACCAAAATATAATGTGTCATCTAATTAGAAAGTTAAATAAATAAATATGTCAAGGGTTTAAAATAACTATAGAATATCTCTTAATGAATTGATTATTCTCTTCTCTACTTCATAAAATATCGGGAAATTTACTATTCCAAATTTGAACTCAAAACATTTGGTTTAGATTAGATTTTATGTGCTCATTTTTTATGAGATTGGAATTTGAGAAAACTTTTAAGGAAGTTAATATAGCATTAAAACTATAAATGCAAACATAAAAATTAGCGCAACTTCCCCAAAAAATTGACTTCCAAGAAAATTTCAAATATTTTTTATGGCGAAAACTGTTCAAATGTTAAGAATATTAAGGAAACTGACCGCCGCCCTAAATGTCTTACAAAGCAATATCTATTTGGGCTCTGCGGTCATCAGTGATCCCCCCCTACCCCACGGTAGTCAAGGCGTTAAATAAAACAAATGTCACATTTCTTGGGGAAGAGGGGGGGGGTCTTCAACGTGTAGTCACTTACCTTAACTGCATCCTATTCATCTTGCTCTGGGTGCTGAGATATGTGTATATTATTCGTCCTCACTCCGCTTCAGTGCAATATTACCTTTTCAATTCTTTTCCATCTGTTGAGTCAGAATGCAGGAGCAGTTGTCGTTGTCTAACCAACAGCGAGGGGTTCGCGTGGTCATTCCGAGAGGACTGTCGCGTCGGTTGAATCGCATTCGTGGAAGAATGGAAACATGGAATCATGGCAATGATGAGAGATTAGAGAATTCCGCTGCATTCTATGTGCATAGTTCGGCAACTATGTTAAAAATCAATTTTTGCATAATGTATATTGTGAATGGAATTTTTTGAGAATGTGTTGATATTGTAATTTCGAAATCTGATTATATGTATTATAATGTTTTTAATTTTTGATATTTAGGTTTTTCAGGTACATTGGTTAACGCAAATTTTAAAATGTTTTAGCCAATTAAATAAAATATATTAAATTTCTAAAATGGAATGTGATGCATAAATAATAATTGTTCTGCTTCTCATAAATTATTCAAAAATAAAGTTCTTCATTTCGTCATTAATAAAAATTGGAACTCTTTAATACGCAAATAGTTTTATTCAGCCCGTTTCTTAATTTAAAACATAATTTTTCTATCTATTTTATATGCTACATTCAATCGCCTCTTGTTGTTTAAACATTCTTTCATGTTTAAAAAAAAAATGCTTCGCGATTATCTTCTACATAAAAGTTGGTCTTTGAACTCCAAAAGTGCTCAGATTTTTATTATCAGAACCCCACATTTGAGCACGTTGTTACATAATATGAGAAAGAAAACTGAGTACGCATTTTGAACGGCATTTTTTTTCAACCGATTAAATTTAAAATGTCAGTTAAATTTTAAATGTTTTTCGGATTCAATTTGAAGTACATTTTAATTAAAATAAAACAGAATAAAGTTAAAAATTTCTAATCTGCATTGCGTTGTCCCGATTGGCTTTGAAAATTCACGCGTTCGCAGTTGTTTTTATTTTCAACGGATACGGACTTGATTTTGTTCCGTCCAAACACAATTTTTGGGTAAATCATTTATACTAATTGTAATTATTTTGTAGAGAGTAAATAAAATAAAAATGTTCTTTGTTGAACTGAGTACGGGCAATGCAAAAAAATTGAAGTCAATTCCTACTCTTCATTGACTTCAATTTTTGGTATTACCCGTTTTTATGTTATCATGCGTCAAATGTTAAAGAATATCTTTTTGTTTTATCGTCTACAAGTATAAAAGTTGAAGTTACATACTTAAAAAATAAATGGGCAATCAAGACGTTATATATAAACAGATTGAAATGAATCGTAGAAACAGAACAGCTGCGTTTTTCAGTTTTTGATAGCATACTTTTTTTTTCTACAGAACGGCATTTTCAACTGCTATAGTGCTAAATTATTATTTTAAAAAAAGGTATACGGTTCATATCAGAAGAGGCGTGTTTGTAAAAGTATGAAGTTTTACGCTTGCTGTTTCATTGTGTTTCAGTTTTGCTTCTATAGAATGCAATCCATTCTTTTTGATCGTTTTTAATATTGTTCAACTAAAAAAATAAATCATTTAGGAAAAAAATATAGTTGGTGTGGTCTTTACAAAGCTTCCTCGTATGCTCCGTAATAAAAATGTTGTCACTTCCCCCCTCCCTTCCACTTAGTCGCCTTGAGTGAATGAATAAAAAGTAATTTATTAACGATTGAAAATTTGAACGTAGTATATAATATAGGAAGAGTGTAAACTAGTAGTAGGAGAGTTCAAAAACAGTTTAATGTGGCAATAAAGTAGAAACAAACATGTTTCAACCGTAATATTTCTAATTATTAAGAATACCGGTATAAGAAACGCAAAATTTGGCGTACAAATTATTATTATTATTATACATTGTGTTTATTAATTTTTCCAGTTGTAATATATGAACAAAAAATTCATAAAAATATTTTATCAAAGTTTATAATTTTTCAGTTTTTTTTTAACTTCAAGCTCTTTGCGGCATTTCAAAATAATATTGCGCCTAATTTTTTAAAAATTTGTTTGTGAACCAAAAAGGCAGATTTTCCACACTATTACCAAACTAAAATCTTACAAGAAAAAAAAAAGGCCCATAAGCCATATTGATCAATCCTTGTCATTGATATTGTTTATATTGAACCACATATTTGTGGAATTAAAACACGTGACTAAGCCCCATCTCTTAGCTAACAGCACAAGCATTTTAATCCTCTGAGAAAATTTTACAATTGAATAAAATGGTCTTGTAATATTTGCTGGTAGTTTTGGAAATTCCTTTTCTAGTTGCAAATTGCCTAAACTTTTTCTTCATTAAGTCGAATTCTCAAAATTTTGTAAACATTTTTAAAGATCTTTTGAAATCTTGGTTATCTTTCGGATGATTACGTTTAAGATTTAATTCTGAAATGTTGATCTCTTTCAAAAATTCTTTTAAGCATAGTAATTATTTCTAATTTATGTATAATATATAAAAAATATTTTTTAACCGGAAACAAGCCAAAAGATTATTTAAAATAAATAGAAGTCAGAAAAGCATCTGCTAATTATATCTGTAGTCAATGTGCTTTTTAGCTTACTTGTATGCGAGGCAGAGAGAAAGAATTGTAATGGCCAAAAATTAAAATTCATGATTTTGTCGAATCTTTATTGTTTTAAACCTTCATGAGTTCGAAAAATACTTTTTTTGGAAAATGTTTGTTTGTGAACAAAATAACTTTGGCTATCCGAATTAAATTTGGCGCTAGGCCTTTACAACCAAATTTGAACTTTTTTTGTCTGACTGAGCAAAATTTACTTAGGAGTAAGTCTGGCTGTTAATGTAATGTAACATGAAAAGATCCGGATTAATAAATTTTGGTACTTAGATTTAATGCCTATAGTGTTGCTGTGTTGTGACTTATGGCACTTTACAAGCCCACTGACAGTTATCTATCAGCGATTTAAGCCGAGTGAGCGTCTCTTGTTTTTTCAGTAGTGCCAACTAGGAACAATAGTAAGACTTATCTACTTCATGTGTCACATTCCTTGCACAACTCCTTTTTACTGGAAGCGCACGTTCACAGACCGAACACAGAAGAATAACAACCTTGCCCGAACTGGGAAAACTCGAACCCCCAACCCCCAGATCACGTGTCCTAATGCCAGGAATCGGCATGTCTATAGTGTAGACACGTCTCAAAATTTATACCAAGTCGAATATGGGATTGGAAGCCTCTGTTGGTCTGGGCTTTTGTCAATTTGATGTGGCATTCAGCGTAATTTGGATAGATAAATAGCTCGAACATCATATACATATATTTAATGCGCATTTATTATATTTGACTGATATTTACTGAGCTGAGATGTAGTCGGTACATATTTGATCGATCATTATATAAAAATTCTGCAATAATAATGTTATTGCTGCCAATTTTAAACAAAGAGACGTCCCAATATTGCATATCTCCGGATAAGAGGCGATGACCTGTGTTATCGTCGTCTGTAGTCTCCTAAATCTTGATCTGTTGTTAACCTGTTCCCTGGAGTAGCAAAAGGATCAATAAAAGTACAATAAAAATTATCATTGTAATCTTCTTCCGGGGAATATCACGAATGGGAAGCTGGGAAGCACGAATCGCAAACTAATTACTCCGGTCAGCCGGGATGCCTACGAAAAAAATTGAATGACCGGACCTCTCAACAGCAACACTGGCGAAAACTGTGGTTGAGTTTTTTAGGGCCATCACCGGCAACGGTGTAACACTTCCTTTAAGAATTACGTCCCGTCTTCAATAGGAGGGGCCAAACCTACCTCCATCTTTTCGTGTACCTACAATGTGGCGAGATCCAATCACTATACCGGAAGCTTCTCATCCTCAATTACAACGGGCTCGATGAGACTATGAAGTTCAGAAAGTATATACTACATCCTCCTTTTGAATTCCTTCATTTTTTAAAAAAATTTGTTTATGTGATGTATAACTTCTTTCCCTTCATCTAACTTTGCCATGTAATGAATATTAACATGTTTTTGAGTTACAACAAGGTTCCACATAAGTTTTTTTGTTGACGAAAAAACATTCTTCTTATTCTTTCTACCGACTTAATTACTCGATTGTAGGATTCGATCTTTTCATCAGATTTTCTTTTCTAGTATGTAAAAATTGCCTTAAGTTTGCGAATTTAAATAAATTCTGCTGATAATTTGTCATTTGCTATGAATGAGAAGTTCGGTATATATAAAAAAAGAATTCTTTTTTATATATAAAAGTATTCTATATTTATATACAAGAATTCTATATAAATTTTTAACCGTTTAGGAAGTTATTGCTTTTACTTGAACTTTCAAGATCCGGACATTACTTTAGGTTGTTGGTCCGATAAATTTTTGTTTTATTCCAGTCACCATACTGCAGGTTTTAAGTTCTTCATAAGTAAAAATTAAAGCATTGTCAGAAACCATATCTAAAGGATACTCTAATTTCATCTTTATCTCTGAACTAGAAAATCTTTGCAAAACTTAATTTTTGCCCGATGGGATTCTGCATCTATTACTATTAGTTAATGAAATCCTCTCTCATTTATTGTTTAAAAAATATCACGTTTCCTATTTATTTCATTTCATATAATCACGTGCTCAAAATGATATTTTTCTAGATTTTATTGGCTGTAGACGTTAACTTTTTTAAAAATCAGAGCTTGTGCAAATGCAATGGCAACGCGTTATTAAAAGCTGATTTTTTTAAAGATGCTCGTGCAGACAATAAAATTTCGATTCATTACCCATGTATTTTTGTGGACGTCAAAAACATCGTGTTCTGACAATATATAAAATGTTTGAAATTGAGAATATCTCAGACTTTAAAATCCGTGAAAAAATGTAGTTCGAATTTTTTAGACGATTATAGTGCTTTTGCATTTTTATACCAGAGAATACTTTCAGTTTTGTTTTCTATTTTTTATTATTATCGTTTAAAATTTACAAGAGGATAGATTGTAACAGATTTCAACATGTTGTAACATAAATGAAATATCCCAAAATCATTAATTCTATTCTGACATTGGTGAAGTCTTTAATTTCAAACCATTTTAGAGCTGAAATAACATGTTTTATCGCCCTGGTACATGTGTGGTTTGCGGCAGTTTCTATCTAATGCTATTACTTCTTGAATGCTGCCTCTGAATTCTAGTGTAGTGAGGATAGAATTAGAAAGTAGATATGAATCGCAGGTGATCCAAGCATCAGCTGCAAACTTATTAAGCTCCATATGTTTCTTATTTGTCTTTTATAAATGTTATTTGAATTTATATCTGTGCATTTTTTAAATATAATTTCTTTTCTTTCATAAACAACTTTTCTGATGGTTCATCGTCCCTCCGGCTTTGGCGAGATCCGTTCTCAAGAATTCGACAGCGAAGAGTCTCCAAAAGGATCCCATGGTCACTTTCATCGCTTTCCAATGTACGAAGACGCCAGAAGGCATCATTCTCAATCTTTTCTGAATTAACCTGTTGTTTTAGAAGCTTCTGAAAGTGTTGATAGATATAAATATCTTGCGAGAAGATGGCGTGAAACGGGAGCTGTTACTTGACTGTCATCATTGACTTATCCTGTAAGTTCAGTATAGACTATTTTTGGCTCTGGTGCCATCAATTTAAATCAACCGACCTCTACAGTTAATTTCAGCTTTGGAGATTTTCATTGAATTTTCGCCACTCTGATCAATCTGTCTTATGATTTTTCCTATCTCATCGAATTGATTTCTACGTCTCCGAATTCTGTTTGACAAGTTCAGTGGTACCAGAGAAACATTATAGCATCCTTCTGTGCTTGTCCGAAGAACACCGCAACGCATTCTCAAACATCCGTGGAGTGTTCTGATTCTAACTCTGATGATTCTACAGGTGTGTTGGTTGATATTACTCGTGCAAAAATAACTCATGGACCAGTATCTGTCATAATACTGGATATTCATCATTAACTGGTCATTGTGTCTTTTAGCTTATCCTCGATGAGTTTGAGCATATCAGTGTATCTGATTGACTGAGTCGGACGTGTTTCATTTTTCTGCCAACTTCTTGTGATAACTTACTGAACTGTCATTGAACTGGACAATCTTAAGAACTTTTCAATTATTTCTTGCATTTCTTACTCTCCACTTAATGTTAGAGCAAGTTAGTAAGAGTGTATTCTCTTGATGAGAACTAAATCCTCCGGCAAAAGAAAAGGAGGCGTTAAATTAGCCGAAACAGAAAGGCTTTCACGAACCCGTATCTCTCGCACGCAGACACTGAATTTTATGAGCTGAATGTGACTGATACGGGGCTGGAAGGAGTGTGTGTGTTTCTTTTATTGTTCTAGATGATGAGTAAGGGTTCATTAATTTACGAAGACTAATTTCTGTGTTAAATTAATTGAGTGATTCGTAAAATAATCTTCACAACTGACGCATTTTAACAGGAGTACTAATCCTTCCCCCTTCCTCCTAGGTAATAAGATTAACCCTTAATGCGGCCCTCTTAAATGCAGTTAAAAAAAACGCTGTCGGAAATTGCATCGTTACTTCTCTTCCTTAGGCTGTTACCCAAAGTTTCTAATAGTTTAGTGGACGCAAGGAAATTAAGTTTTCGATTTTTTTGAAATATCAATTTAAGTCAAAAGTATGACTTGATAATTCCGATAAATTAGTAAATATGCACCTTATATTCAAAGCATTATTGTTAGACTATTTAGTTTCTAATGTGCAATTTTTATATCTAAATTTTTGGTAATCAGGCGTTTATGAAAAAAAAATAGGCCATTTTGAAAAAAAAAAAAGGTTAGTAGATACATATTTATATTTGTATTGACAATTTGAAAAAGGTAAATCCAAAAACTATGTTCTCTGAGATAGTCGAGGACCCCTTTTCGTAATTTTCTTTCCTGTTAATTTTTAACACTAGACTCCCAACACGAAACAAAGAAACTTTTTACGCTTTTTTAAGAAATCCTAGCAATCGATGTTGATAACAATGTTTGCTTTATGCGTTTAGTTTTTACTTGGTTCGAAGAGGAGGTATGGAGAAAGTAGTGTAATAACCTAAGAATCTCAATTTAAGAATCTGCGTTTTTAAACCTATAGTTAAAAGAACACATTTTTAGAAAAGGTGGGACGTCTGTTTGACAAAGATAATTCAAAAACGGTTCGAGTAGAGAATTTAAATTTTGGGTTACAGTCTTAACCATTAAGCTCACGGATTTCTATCAAATTTTGAGTAAAAATCTACTAAAAGGAACTCGAAGCTGTCTATTCAAATATAAGTTAGCAAAAAATAATCGTAAAGCGAGGAGAGTTAGATGGATAAAATTTGGCCTCTGAAGAGTGGATACCTATTCAATTTTGTGGCAAATACAAATGATCTTTCTGTTGGTCCATGCTTTCAGAAATTTGTAAATGCAATAACTTAAATGTAGCAAATTTAAATTTGCGACTGAAAATGAAGTTTTGTGTCAATCAGTTGAGAAAACGTGCCTAAAATATAAATTTGCATTTTGTTTCGTGCTAGGAATCAAATAAGTCGAGTATCGCGAATAGAATTAGTAGAATTGCCAAATTCTCGCCAACGGTGGACTTTTCATAGCCATTGTTAACCACAGCCTTTTATTGTCTGTTATCGTGCATGAGGGAAATTAGGCTAGCACTAATTGAATAGAGGTGTAGTGAAATCGGAATCTTCGAAATTATTACAATAATATTTAAAATTAATTCGTTGTTTGTAGCGATTATTTTACATTATAATTAAAAAAAAATGCATTGTGGTTGAAGTTGAGATACTTGTGGGATTGTAGATGCGTTGCATTTTTAATATGTATACCAGTAAATATAATTGTGCCGGTTTTGGGAACTTTTTATAGCATGCAATACAGCAAATGGAATTTTCTTTAGATCATTTAAACATGTTATGTTAAAAGAAAATTGATTAATATTATATGTTTTGATATCGGTAAATGACAAAACCGGTTACTTGGGAAAATTATCTTGAATTAAGTCGCAAGATCCTTCAGCATTACAACTTATTTTTTATATTAAAATTACCACAATATTTCCATGCGTTGCTCACTAGTCATTGCAGTTGTCAGAAGTTGTCTACGATTTTGGGTATTCCTGCCAAACTGGTGGACTATTGATGTAGATGGGATGAATAGCCTAGGAATTTAGGCCTAGTTACGAAAATTGTTGTACTAGGAATTGCAGATCATTGTTGCCTCGGGCCCAACCATCTGTAAATCTAGTAAAATAGAGCTTTGATTCCATTGGAAATTTCCTATTGAATCATGGTGGGCATTAGTTTAATTATGCTTACATAGGAGTTTTAAAAAATTACATAGGGTGGGAAAAAAACCTAGGTAGAGAGGGGACACTCAGTTTTAATCACTGCAAATTTTCATAAAATTACCAAGTATATAGACTATCTACTTTGTTTTTTAGTCTTTTGCGTAAGTCATGGCCTTTGAATAGGCACCTGAATTTGTCGAGGATACATTTTATTCAAGTTCAGTGATGTCTTGGGTGGGAAGATGGCCCCGGGGTTGGGCGTTATTTATGTGATCTATGTGTAGAGTTTCGCTGGGTAGTATTTCTCAATGATATGATTGATTATGAACAACTTTTGCGTTGGAAAGGAGGTGTATTTATTTGCATTTACGTTTCGTCTTCAGAACTTTTCTCAACCTCTATAGAAAGTCCTCCTTTCCACAGTTTATGCAGATGGGTTTTTCAAGGAGGGGGGGTCTGGTATAGAGTTGACCATTGTTTGGAATGAAAATAACACGTCTGTTATTGCATGCGTTCGGTTTGATGACTGTCATCTGGTGAAAAGAATCATTATTTAAGAGGGAACAGCTACTTCTTTCTTACGAATTTTATTTTTTAAATTATAATTCAACTACAACGCCAGTGTAAATGAAGCTGTTCTCTTATGGATTGCTCTACATAACGGCATATTGTTTTAGGCAGCTGTGTTTTTGAAGGGTTTGTACAGATTTTATCTAATGATTAATTAACTTTTGGTGAATGCAGAAATAATCGTATGTCTGGTCTGTTGATTTCGACGAAGTGTATGCATATGTTATCTTTGCCCGAATGAGCAAATCGTTATTGTTAAGGAATTGCGTTGCATTTCGCAAAAGTAGAAGTCGGAGCATCTTTTTAAATAAGATATCAGTGCTCTGAACAAACCAATTCATTTTAATTGGATTGCAAGATGGGATTATGTAGGAAATATTCTGTTTAGAAATTATGCTAAGCGAAAAGCTCAGTCGTACACTATTGCGCGAATTGTTTTCTGCAAGCGAAGCTTTTCATCTTCCATACAAATCGTCGCAAACATAAATAGATATGATTTATACCGAGTCGTATTTACTTAGTGCTTTTGCAGTTGTTAAATTATTTACAACGGAATTAAAATGAATATTAATTTAAATTCTCATTAACAATAATTATTACAATTTGAAAATTATTAAAACCAAATAAAAGTATCGGGCATAAATTTTTTAATTGTTGGCGCGTCGTTACCATTTAAGTGCTGTTGAAGGCAATCGAACGATAGGCACAGTGCGTGTATTAAAAGTCCTCTCTTTGATTTTTTTTTTTGAATTGATTGCTGTAGCTAATTTTGACAATAGAAATACGAATTTAATTGCTGATAGTTTGAAGAGGAATGATTTCAGAAATAAAATAAATAATTGACTATTTAATTATATAATCCGATATTTTTAAATTGTAAAACCAAAAGCCCTTTATCAGGAATATTAAAATAATAATCTAGCGTTTTAGTGATATTTTAATCTAAATTTGAATAATTTAAAGTCTAAAAACTTTGTAAATTAAATAAAAGCATAATTTTTTTAATACACTAAAAAAATTAACAATGAGGGTCCTTGGTGGAAAACCTATTTTTTACAATTAGATCTTTCGTATAGCCACTTTGTCAGTAGTATTGATGGTATTGAGTAAATCGGGGATTCTTTCATTCAATGGTGAGCTTGGTGGTTGTAGGTGAATTACTGCTATGTCTACGGAATACCTTGAGAATGATGTTGCTTTAGGCGAAAAACATGTTTTCGTTTGCTGATGGGATGTGTGACGAGCATCTTGCTCTTGGTTATTTGCGAAAATGAGAGCTATTTGCATTTCTGGATCTTTCCTTTTCCTAACATGAAGTGACAAGGGTAAAAATAAGTGTTGTCGGAATGTAGGTAGGGATACAAACTATTATACTGTCTTATGTACGCAAGTCAAGATTGTGGCGAATATTCTCGTTTTAGACTTCCTCCACTCCGACAGGAACATTTTTGGAAAATATCTGGCGTGACAAAAATTACTCGAAAACGATTCCAGTTAGATAAATAAAATTTGGTATATGATATTTATGCAAAATTTGCAGGCTTCCATCACCATTTCGGCAAAAAAATCTAAAACTTCCTTTATAT
>JAOUZG010021685.1:229822-246337 GCA_026289955.1 Argiope argentata
TATATATATATATATATATATATGTCGATATTTAAATTTACTTAAATGAGACTGGAGATATTTTCCCCTCAAGCTTTTTGTCGAATTTTGGTATTTCTATTTTGATTTTTTTAGATAGTTTAGCGTCTTTTCTTTTTGAAACTATAAGCAATTTGAGATCTTTTCCCGAGCCTAATATTTGAAGGAAGTTTCTTATGAGGTGAATTGTTAAGTTTAGATTTGGAAGATTTGTTTATTGCCGTGAGAATGGTGATTGCAATTTTCATCAGTATTTTTAATAGTATCACTAGTCGATTTTCCTGTAATGAAAATTTCTATCTGTTCAGTAAATTTGGCCCATTGAGTGATTTTTGGCAATGGACAAGTTTACATTGATATTGATTACTAATGAAACATAGCTGTGTTTGTTGTTTAACTTGTTTAAAGAACGATTTTTAACAATGCCACAGGTTATTTGTTCGTTACCACAAGTAAACTGTGTTGAGAAAAATTAAACTCTTATTGCAGATGTAGTAGAGGGTGATTCTTCCGTTTTGCTTCATATTTACCCCGGCTCTTGTTACGTTTGATATTGAAGTCGCCAATATGAAATGTATTTGTAGTGCCAGTTGAAGATTCCATCTAGTTCTTGAGTTGAAATATTTCCTTGAGGTGGGCTGTATAAATGGTCGAGATAGAGATTTGGCTGCTGTTTTAAAAATTGATGGTCCGTTCAAAAGTTGAAGAAGATATGAGCGATGATCAGTTGAATCTCTAATGAGGAGTGCTATGCCACCTCATCAGTGTGCAAATCTGTTCGTTCTGCAGATAGTATTACTTAAATATAATTAGCTTATCTGGATTAATGTGCTTTCATAATTTCAGGTTTTCATTCTTGAGTAAAACATTTGAAGTATTTTAGTTAATAAACGTTAAAACATAGTTATTCTTTGAAGGAGAAGGGGAAATTTACACCTCTTAAAAAAACTCTTAATGACATCATACATCTAGCTATTTACTAAATTTTGAAATATGGCAACCCTGCACATTTCTCTCAAGTATATTTCCGTCATCTGACCGTGGTTCAAAATGTGGAAGTCCGTTCCAAAACAGCCGTCGTGTTGCTTTACAACAGGACGTTAAGAGAACTTAACTGAAACTCAAGTATACTTTTAAGAATGGTAACATAACAATCGAAGAGGGTTTTTTTTCTTTGGAATTTTGAAAAGTGAGCGAAATTTCCTTAATTCTTGATAACAACTTCTAAAATTAACCATTAATTATGTATAATTCTAGTTAAAGTTTATTTTGGAATTTTAAAATGATTGTTTAACCATTTAAATTTAATTGTCCTTTTCCTATTCTTGCAATACGTTTTTAAAAATAGTTTTAAATTATCCGCATTTGGCGATAGCAGCACTTGATAAAATTTTTAATTAACTATTTTATGGAACTTAGTCTCTTAATATTTCTTCAGTAAAATATTTCTATGCTTGAAATTTTGATATTATAACTCATATTATTATAGAAGCCTTAAGTAACTCTATTATATTTTATCATTTCCTGTATAATCTGAACATGAATTAAAGTGTAAGTGATTAAGTTTCAATTAATTCTAAAGAATGCAGTATTAAAATCGGTACTTGCGTATAAGAGCGTCAATCTTTATCACCAAATTTGAAGGCATCGCCGATGAGTTGCTAAACTACCAGTAATGGCAAAGAAACCACCATTATTTTAAAAATTTCTTCAAACCTTAATTGTCGTCCGCCATTTTGTTGGTTTCGTTGGCGTCGACGTTTTATCGCCAAATTTGAATCCCTTGCTAATGGGTTTCTAAACCATTGGCGTCGATGGCATAATCCGCAAGTACCTTAAAATCAAGCATATCTTTAAATATATATATATATATATAAAGGCATAAAACATTATCTATAGAACATTCCGTAAATAAAAAAATATATTTTCAAATAACAGGTTGTCGTACATACTCAATACTTGTCTTTAGCCATTGAATTGTTCCTTTAGAATAGATAAATCATCATTTAATAAACAAAGTCTTGTTCAATAATAAGAAGTTTTATCTTTTGTCACCGCTGAGTAGGAGGCGTGGTATAACGGCAGAGTTTTTATTCTTCTTTCGCCGGTCTTCAGATCGTATCTGAATTCTATCACTCAAAATTTTTCTTTTAGGGATTTTTTTAAAAACTATATTCAGTATAATATCGGATATATCAATAGAATATTCCATAAATTTAACTTTAAAGAATAGAAATGCTTTTTAAAAAATCTCTCAAAAATTTATAAATTTTAGCTCTTAGTGTCTCGCACTTGCACCATTCTTGCTTTTATCCAAAGCATTGTGCTATACTTTAGAGTAAATATAGCATCGTATAATAAATCAAGTCTTTTTCTAGAGTTAGTTTCGCAACCCTAGTAGCACACAAATATTGTACAATATTGATCAATATTCGCAATGTTGTGGAATATTGTTTAATATCATATAATATCGCACAATATTGTACAATATTTTGCTACAAGATGTGCTACCTGAGAACTTCTAATGAATAGATAGCGTTGTGGTGGTGTAGCAGACTTGTTACTCCTATTTGGTAGGTCTTCGGTTCGAATGAATATGAAAGAATGATTTTAACCATGCCAAAGGTTATTTCTTTGTTGCTAAATTAGATTACTTTAAGAAGCATTAAACTCTTATTGCGAATGTAGTCAATTGCCATTTTTGGTGACTTAGCAACTCATTGGGGATGGATACAAATTTGGAAATAAAGGTCCACGGTTTTATACGTAAGTACCATTGTAATTCATAGCGTCTTTTTTTATTTTAAATTTTATTTATTGTATATATACAATAGCGAATATATCTACAGAACAGAACGCCGTCTCATACCCCCGTATCTGTGACCATTCTGGTCACTTTACGGTTTGGTGGGCATGTTACGGGAATTTTATTTTAATTAATAAGATACATACAGTAAAAAATATAAAATAAAAATAAAACTATTTACAGAATTTACAAGAAAATGGGATGATAATGAGAAAAGTTTACAGAGGTTTTCTTCTTTTAAAAATGGTTTAACACTATTATTAGCTGAAATTCAACATGAGTTATGATGTTAGTGAATAATAGGAAACTGCTTTTTTTATCCTCAGTCTTTTTGAGTATGAAACTTGTTGGGGACTAGGAAGGTGAGAACAGATTTCTATTTCCACTTATGAATTTAATTATGTGATGAATTTTTTGCCTGGATAGACGGTTGCTGGCGACTCTTCTCAGCCATTCCAGTTCATGGATTGGTGATGTTTTCTTCATATGCCAAGAGATTGTGAGAATACATTCCGTGGCATAATGAATTGCCATGTCAGTCCCACCACAACTGCACTGGTCACTCTCAGACAGGTTGAACCTTTTAAGGCAGGCAGGAAAAGGGCCGTGTTCTGAGAAGAAAATTATATCCTCTCTGATCCAGTTAGTAGGATAAAGATTGACTGAAGGCAGAATATTGAAGACTTTCCTGCCTGTGTCACCATTGCTCCAATATCCTTGCCATTCTTCTAGCATGTCTTTCCGGAGCAGGGCTTTTATATATGGTTTGGGGAGTTTTGTTTGTATATAATGTTGCCCATTTCGAGTTACGTCCTTTGCTAGTTGGTCTGCTTTTTCGTTGCCTAAATTTCCTGCATGCGCTTTAACCCATGAGATCTGTATTGTTGGTTTTGTAAGCAAGATGCCAAAAATTTCTCTTGCTATTTGGTTTGTACTCTTTGGATTAGAAGATGCCATGACGCTAGCTCTATTGTCGACATGTATTTTAAAAGTATTGTTGTTTGAGAACTGTGATGCATATTTTACTGCTTCATGTAGTGCAGTGAGTTCAGCTTGAAAAACGGTATTATTGTCATTAAGTTTCGAAGACCATTGGTAGGACCAGGAATCATTTATCAGGACACAAAACGCAGCTCCAACTCCATGTTCTGTTTTTGAGCCATCTGTGAAGATGTTGATATTGCTCATTTGAGTTATAATTATTCCTTCTTCCAATGAGATTTGGGTGGGATTGAGATGCTGTGAGGGGTGAGTTGACCAGCCAGTTGCTTTCGCCTCTAGCTCTTCTGGTTGAATCTCTGTTATGTTGTGCGCAAGAGGAATTCTTAAGCGATATATTGATGTTAATCTGGCTTCAAACTGTAATTGCAAGTTTAGGGGCGGGATGCCGAGAATGGTTTGAAGAGCTAATGATGGAGTTGTGCGATATGCACCAGAACGAATATATCTACAGAACATTTCATAATTTTTGCTTCAAATACTAAAAATATACAGCATAATATTTGTATTAAAATTATTAGTTTTTGATGTCAAAGTACCACACTTGCGCAGGACTTGCTACTGTTAATACATTGTGGCTTGAAAATGAATATACCATTTTCAGTTCTCAAGCAAAAAACTACGTATTCTTTGTATTGGCAGTCAATGGTGTGCTGGTGGTTTTTTTCCCCTCCAGCGATCTTACTCTTTAGTTCAAATCTGAATGCTGTCATTCGTTATTTCTTTTTTTTCTGCGAAGATTTTTTTTATACTATTGTATATATTATTCCGAATATGTCTACAGTAAATTCTGTAAATTTCTCTTTAACGAATAGATATAAACTACAAAATATCTTTACAGAAATTATTACTTTCAAATGTCAGGGTCTCGCGCGTGTCCAATATTTCCATTTATCCAATGCAATATGCCATTAGATGTACCATCATATAATAAAGGATGTCACCAATTAGAAATCACATCTTCATGTTTGTATTTTAGCATAAATGTTGCTCTAGTTTTGCTGGAATTCAGTACGAATCTGAAATCTGTCATTCTGAGTTTCTTTTTTCCCCCACAAAAACTTTATTACATTATTATATACATAATTCCGAATAAATATACAATACATTTAATAAATTTCAGTTCAAAAAATAGAAGTTTACTACAAACATCTGTAAAAAATATCAGATGTTACGTATTCGCTCATGCCCAATACCTGCTTCTATCCAAAGCATTATACCTTTAGAATGTCTACATTATATCATCATTCACCTGTTCGTGACAAGTTATATCTTCTTTACCACCATTGAGTAGGTGTCGTGGTTTGGTTCTGGTCTTATTCCTATTTTACAAGCCTTCAGTTCAAAACTAAATCCTGTTGATCAGAATTTCTTTTTTAAAGACTTTTTATAATATTGTTTATATAATTCTGGATATACCTACTGTACATTCCGTAAACTTCCTCCACTCAGATATACATTATAAAATACAAAATTATTATTTTCCAATATCAGGGTCTCGCATATTCCCTATATTTGCTTCTAGCCGATGCATTATGCTTTTAGAATAGATATCTCATCAAAAGAAATCTGTTTACCTAATTAAAATTTAAAATCTTCCCTTGTATTCAAAGAACGTGAGGCGTAATTGAATAGTCAGCTTAATAAAAAAAATTCTACATCTGCTCGAATCCATATATTGGCTGCCATTGTTTATTTTTTTATTTTTATTGATTTCGATTGATTATTATAATTGTTCACATCATTTCTGAGATTTCAATGAACTATTCCATCCAGTTTACTTCATAAATTTGAAATTTACTCTAAAATATTTATGCACAGTTCTTTAAGACGTCAGAATGTCGAAAATACGTTACGGGAAATTTGATTGTATCGCTACTGCGCTTTAGAACAAATTTTGCATTATTTATCTGACGAAGTCTGGTCATCAAATAAGAAAAATCTTCAATGCCTCTTTAATAGTGCGTGACAGGTGGGATTGATCAATCTGAAGAAGGTATAATTATTTATCTGCTTTGTATGGTCTTCAGGTCGAATATGGATACGGACAGTCAGATTGTTTATTTTATAGATATTGCATATCTATACTATTTTTAACTCTTGAATGAAATACTTTATTCCTTTTCCATTTACAAATAATTTGCTGTAAAATGTTTTCATAATAATTCTAATTTTTTTATATGTTAAGAGCCTGCGCATGCGCAAAATATACTTCTTTCCATTTCCAAATATCAAACGTAATCTTGGCATGAAATCTTCACTAACCTTGGCAAAAAAAAAATGTCGCGTAACGGTGTGATCAGCGTGATATTTAACGCTTTGCGGTAGTATTAAATTTGGACGTAGAAGTTGGACTAATCGGAATTATTTCCATTGAGGAAGCAGTAATACATAGAATACAAGATTATGAAGGAAAAACTTCTTTCTTTGTAAACTTCTCTATTGTAAACACAATATATTTTAATGCAATTTTTTATTGTAAAAAAAGTATTGTTTATAATTCGTCATCATGTAGTTTATTTCAAAACAGTCTCCATCGTGAAGTCCTGATTTCCGATGACAAGTATCGCAAAAATAATCCATTTAGCATCCTTCACTCTTGATTTTTCATGACGAATCTTAGGTGGCTTTATTCATATTAGGTTTCACTGTCATGAAATGGTAGAAGCACCGTTTTTGGTTCGTGAATAAGTTCTTTAAATCGTTCTGTTCTAAACTGATATATCCTAATTGAAGATTAACACACGATGAAGACAATATAAGTTTAGCAAGTTTCATTGTTATGGTGGCTGAGAGCAGACGTTACGATCGGAACGATAAAAATGCTTTGGTGGCTGAAACTAGACAAACCAACGGAAATGTTAATCGGTTTTGTGTCTCTCCAGTTTGAATCTGAATTCTGGTAGCCATAAGTTTTCTACGTTTTTACTTTCTAGCTTTTATATACAAATATTCATACCATTTCTGAAACTTCAATCAAACATTCCATTCAATTTTATAAAACTGAAATACACTGAAGTGACAAAAGTCATGGGATGACTGTTAATATCGTGTCGGTCCTCCTTTTGCCCGGCGAATTGCAACAACTCGACGTGTCATGGAGTCCACAAGTCTTTGGAAGTCCTCTGCAGGAATATTGAACCATGCTGTCTGTATAGACGCCCATAATTGTGAAAGTGTGGATGGTGCAGGAGTTTGGGCACGAACGGGATCTTTCGATGATGTCCCATAAATGCTCGATGGGATTCATATCGGGCGATCTAGGTGGCCAGATCATGCGCTGGAATTGTCCGGAATGTTCTTCAAACCAATCGCGAACAGTTCTGGCCCGGTGACATGGCGCATTGTTATCAATAAAAATCCCATCGTTGTGTGGGTACGTGAAGTCCATGAATGGCTGCAAGTGATCTGCAAGCAACTGAACATAACCATTTCCAGTCAATGATCGGTTCAGTTGCACCAGAGGACCGAGTCCATGCCATGTAAAAACAGCCCACACCATTATGCAGCTACCACCAGCTTGAACAGTGCCTTGCTGACAGTTTGGGTCCATGGCTTCGTGGGGTCTGCGCTACACTCGAACTCTACCATCAGCTCGTAACAACTGAAATCGTGACTCATCTGACCACTCCACGGTTTTACATTGGTCTAGGGACCAGTCGATATGCTCACGAGCCCAGGAGAGTCGCTGCAGGCGATGTCGTGCTGTCAGTAAAGGCACTCGAGTCGGTCTTCTGCTGTCATAGCCCAAGGAAGACAAATTTCACCGCACAGTCCTATCGGACACGTCCCTCGTACGTCCCACATTGATTCCTGTAGTTATTTGACGAAGTGTTGCGTGTCTATTAACATTGACCATTCTACACAGACGTCGGCGGTCTCGGTCGTTAAGTGCTAGTGGTCGCCCACTGCGTTGTCCATGATGGGATGTGATGCCTGAAATTTCATACACTCGGCACACTCTTGATACTGTGGATCTCGGAATGTTGAATTCACAAACGATATCCGCAATGGAATGACCCATGCGTCTAGCTCCAACTAACATTCCATGTTCAAAGTCTGTTAATTCTCGTCGTGCCACCATAAATCACGAAAAACCTGTTCACATGAATAACTGTGCATTTATACTTTTTCGCTGCGATACTACTGCCATCTGTATATTTGCATATTGCTATCCCATGACTTTTGTCAATTCAGTGTATATCACAAAATATCTATACACTTCTTGTAATTTTTATCTATATGCATTTTTATACATATATATGACCCATTTTGTTGTTGCTGTTACTATTATATTCCAATTTATTCCTTGTTTTACATAAATGGCGCTTACAGTTTTTAGTCAATATGTTCTTTAAAAAATTAAAAGCTAGTCAAGTAAAATATTAATCACGTAAGTTTAGAAATATTTTGTGTATAAATATCTAGATTCCATCACAATCTAATTGGAAAAGATGTTCAACATGAGGATTACGGTTTGAGAAAAGTGAAAGGGGCACTATTTTGGTATTTGATCAGGGCGCATTTTATGTAGTTCCAAATGACCACACTCATATACAGCACAATCCTTTTTATTTCAAAGATCAGAAAGAAATATATGAAAACGTACTTTCCTCCGAGTATGACAAGAAAAAGATGGTCTTTCTTTAAAACAATATATCTTATTGATCTAAAGGAAAGAAAAGCACCTTGAAGAATTAAGTCTCCAAACAAAGGAGTGGTGAATTCTATAAAAGTGAAATGTGTAACAAAGAGTAATACATTTTCCTTTTCGAAATGTGCAGATTCTATAAAACAGGTGAGAAAACGTACTTCACTAATTTATGTTATTCGCAGGAAACTATATGAAACAACCAAGTCTAATACAAATAGAATACACATTTTTTAATCTGGTTTTAAGAGGTGAGAGATGACTCGTTTGTGTGATTACTGACGATGTCATCAAAAGTTGATTGCTGGCACCATTTATTGACAATATATACCTGTAGAACTAAAAATACCGACTTTGAGGAATCTATGATTAAAAAAAGTTACGTCATTCTATTCTTTCTTTCAAAGCAATTTGCGCATGTTTTACATAACTTTCTTTAAAAAATTAAGAATCTTATTGAAATAAAAGTTATTTAGTTTACGATTATTAGTTATTGAAAAGTTATTTAGTTACTGACTGAAATAAAAGTTAATTAGTTTGAAAAGTTATTTAATTATCTTCAAAAAGGCAAATGTAAAAAGTGTTTTGTATTCAAAAAATGATGAGTTAAAATGACGATCGTAAATCTACTTCTCCTATTTTATGAATAAAAGAGATTGATTCCGAAAATGATATAAGAATTATCTCTACTTATAGACCCTGGGATATTACACTGCATAGACCCTGGGATAAACTGTTGGAAGGGCCTTGGATCAGTGCAGCTTTAACTGCTTATTGATAAGCAAATAATTATAACTTTAACTTTCCTGTTTTGTGGCATTAGCTGCTCTACATCTCTTTAATTGCCTCTGTGTTTCGAATTTTGCAATTTTTTTTAACGAAGTAAAATAAACTTGGTGAATTTTAGGAATTGTGAGGGTTAATTGCTATTATTATTTACATCATGAGTGAAAATCCTTACCAATGTACTGTCTGCAATGAAAGATTTTCGAAAAAATCTGCACTTGAGAAACACTATTTTTCGCATGCGAAACCAACATTTGGTGTAAAAAAGTGCTATGAATGTGGAGGCTTTTACATGAAAGATTCTGAGCACTGCAAAGTCAAAAAAAGAAAGTTAGTTAGATGCAAAAAATGCAGAATTTGTTTTGCAACGAAGAGTGAACTTGTTGAACATAATGCTGTGGTACATCAATTTAAGCTCGTTTGTGAATTCTGTGATAAATCATTTACAACAAACGCAGGACTAATTATTCATGCGAGAATTCATGTCAATATTAAACCACACATATGTCATGTTTGTGACAAAGCTTTTACATGGAAAAGTATTCTACGAGATCATCTGCTCACCCATTCAAATATAAAAGCTTTTGTCTGTGAATTGTGTGATCGTCATTTCAGAACAAAAAAAATATTGAAACAACACTATCTCATTCATACAAAAGAAAAACCTTATATGTGTGAATTATGTCGTAGATGTTTTAGTACTAAAGGAAGTCTAAAGAGACATTATGACACTCATAATAAAAGGAATCAGTAATTCTGTAACACATTGAATATTGTTAAATAAATTGATTGAAAAAGGTTTGTATTTTGTAAATCTGCGCTTTTTTTACGACCAAAATCGATTTCCCACTTTAATTTGGAAGTGATTTCTGTGTAACCCAAGAGTATTGATAATTTTCAAATGAGAATTTTTGATAATATATATAATATGAAAATAATTGACAAATATACAAAATCACAACATCTCCTTCCATGAATAATCATATATATTTAAAAAGCTGTTATTGGTAACTTTATGAATTTTTTAATAAATATTTCCATACAAACAAAGTTCATAGAAGTTGGAAATGAGTGATCTTTTCTTAAAGATATTTAAGACTTTAGGGAAAAAGGCATAAATACAATAATTTTCCATTAATTATTTTTCAAAAATGCTAATATTGGAGAACAATCTCAAATTGTCAACAATGAATACAGTATATAATCTGTGATTAAGAGTTTTATTAATTAGTTTCTATACATTTCATTTTTTAAAAAACATATATCCTTATACTTAAACAAAGATTTTCTCAAATATATATCTTATTGAACATCTTATTTTCATCTATTGATACATGTTTACAAGTTCATATCTTTATAATTCAGATTTGAATAACTTTTAATATTTTTTATTAATATTTTCAAAACCTTTATTACTTTTATTTTTAGTCATTTGAAATATGGATTTGAAAGAAATAATTGAAATTAAAGAAAATTAAGAGAGAAAATTCAATAGGTTATCATTTAATACTAATATTTTATTAATTTTTTATATCTCTTCATGCTAAAGAAAATTAAACATGTTCTTTAGGTAAAGTAAACTTTTTAAAAAATAATTTAAGCATACTAAAAGTTGCATTATGTAAAGGTGCCTTGGAATTATTTGATTAAATAGTGTTTACAATAAGTTCTTTTTAAAATGTGTTTGATTGCAACGTTGTTTAGAAAATAATGAAACATTTTATTTATTTTTGTCAGAAAGGAGGGAAGGGAATGAATAAAAGGAATACACTACAGTGGAGACTAATTTTTTAACAGTTTACAGAGAAAGAATTGATATTATAACTAATTTTTAAGGATTTATTATTGGAGATGGTCACTTTTAGAAATTAGGAAAAATCCTCATTTTGATTTGCTGCATTCAAAACTACTTTAACAACATTTACAACAATTACCTTTTTGTCTCTGACATGTTTTGTTGTATTTCAGTCTTAATCATTTAAATAATGATATGTGCATAGCATCATCAAAATCAGGGTGCTTACATTTTAGACCATCGTCACCAATCGCAACTAACGAGAATGGATTCATATTTGGAGATAAATTGTTAATACACAGAAACCAACAAAATGGTGGATGACAGTTAAGAATTGAACAATTTTTTAAATACTGGCAGTTTAGCAACTCATTGGCAGCACCTTCAAATTTGGCAATAAAGATCGACAGTCTAATACATACCAAAAGCTCTTATATATTTGTATATCTCATCAGCTTTCCTTTAAACATATCCTTTTTCTTTGAACATTCATCTCCAAGTTTATATATGTAAATCTATTTGGACACTAGTGTAATATAGATACAAATTAAAAAAGTATCTAATTTAAATATTTATTAACAATGCAATGTTTTGCCTATTTCTGGATATCCAATGATGCATTTAACATTACAGTAAAGACTCAAATGTTAATAATGGAGTATAATGTTAAAAAACAGACATTACAACTAATGGACCGACTTGTTTTGTCTTATTAGAAAATAAGATAAACTAGCTCATGGTAATAATAGAATTAAGTGATATTAATGCATCTGAAATAGGCTTTTTGAATACATTTTATCAAGCATTTTATTATATAATGCAAATCTTATGAAGCTAGCTATTTTGCATTCAAAAGATCAACCTGTTTTGAACCATTTTAGTACTCATATAAATGTCATTCAAAATATACAGGAGCATTTTCTGCACATATGTGTTAACATAGGTAGAATGAATGCAATTTTTATTAATCTTTTATATAAAATGTATCAGTAACTTGATAAATGTTGAAGGTGACCTTTGTGAAGTCCTAATGCTAGATTCATCATTTCTTACTTCTTTATTCTTTTGCATTAAACAATTTTTTCTAATTTGTTTGAGAAATGTACCATTGGAATTGTAATATGTTTTTGCCTTAGATGCATTTGTCCATCTGTCTTGTCTTTTAAAAACATGAAGTAAGTTATCCTGTAGCAAATAACCAGATTGATTTTTAAAATTTGTAATTTGCTACAGCGCATTTGACCAAAAGTAACAATATCTTTTGTCTTCAAAAATGTTGGTGACTGTAGTATTAATACTTTTATTGTTAACAGTGGCCAGAATTCTGCTTTACATATAGGAACTTTATTAGATTCATTCTAGAAATATTATGAGATTCATACATTATAACTTGCATAATGTTTTTAGAAAAATAAAGAAAAACAACCAATAGGGAGAAAATCACCAATTTCATTTTGAAGGAAATCTTTCTTATATATATATATATATATATATATATATATATATATATATATATATATATATATATATATATATATATAATAACAGGGAACCACATCAGTTGCACGCATAATTATTAATTAATTGTTTGTTTGCTTTTTATCTTTCTTGAAGGAGTCACAGGAGAGTGAAATAGTATGTTACCTTCAAGTAATTTGAATTATAGAATATAAATTATAAAAAATTAATTGTATAAAATTTTAATTAATATGATTTTTTGTAAAAACTATACATTACTATAAAACTAAAAATATAAGGAAGGCATGGTTTCATTTTGTTTGCTTAAGTGTTTAAAAGATGCTCAGTTTTTATAATTATTTTTTCCTACATATCTTGAATATTTTTTTTTTAAATTATTACAAATGTAGGACATTCAAATAAAGAGAGTGGTAGAACATTCAATTGGAGTTTTTACTAATTAACATACATACAAAAATTTAACAGCAAAATTCTTAATACAGCAATATAATTCACTGAAAGCTTTCAAAAATATTAATTATATGAACACTGTAGTGTTATTAGGCCATCATTTAAGATTTGTATATCAGTTGCATTAATTTTTATAAGTTTTCAACTAAAATTATTAAGGGGAAATTTTTAAAAAATTAAGCATTGGGAAACAAACAAAAAAAATGGAGAAAAAAAAGTTTTTGCAAAACAAAAAAAGGAAAATTTAACATTTGAATGTGAAGAAGATTTTAAAAAAAAAAGAGTTTAGAAGGGGAGATAATCCAGTTGATTAACAGTGGAATGCATTTTTAAAAGATGTCATGTTTTTTGACTACTTTATACCATGATTGGTACCATGTAAATAGATACCTGAGGTTAATGAAAACTAAAGAAAATTTTTATGATTTTGGAATTATTTCAAAATAAATGTTAGCCAAAATAGAAATCTGAATGGTAAGATTGTTAGATTAGTAAATATATCTTTAATTTGATTAATATTATTTTTCATAAATTTAGGTTTAATTTTCCAGTATTATTAAGAGTTATAAAAGTGGAAGCAATATTTAAACCTGTGTTGTTTGAGGCTCTTTTTCATGCCCATTTTTTAAAGATTATAAACAAATGGTATGTATACATGATAAACAAATTTATATTTTGATTCCTTTGTAAAATGTAAGGAATAACTCCCCTCCCCCTCCAACTGTTGTTACTTTATCAGCTTTTAGGGTTGACTGGTTCCTCTAATAACTCTATTTCCTAAATATTTTTTAAAAAAAGAAGAAAAAATTCAAACCTAAGAACTGTTTTTACAAATAATAAATTGAAAAATAATAAAGAATAGTTAATGAAGTGCAGAGAATCTAAAAATAAGGAATTTAAAATCTGACAGCTTAACTTATCTATCTTGTAATGCTCTTAGATAGTAATTTTTTCTCAGGCATTCAATTATATACCCTAGTAGGGAAATGTCAGATTATCTATACTACTATTATAAATGTGAAAGTTTGAATGGATGGATGATAGAGTTCAATCACGTCAGAACGTCTGAAGGAAATTCAATGAAATTTAGCACATAGATAGATTATAGTCTACAGAAGAACATAGGCTAGTTTTTATTCCGGTTAATTGAGTGGTTAATTTTTTATTAATTAAAAACTAACTTTTCCGCCCAAAATTAAAAAATCTGAAAACACTTGCCTGAGTTTTTTTAATCGTTTGTTTTTATTTTTCTATTTCCGGTGTTCTTTTAATATTATCTTACTATCCTAAAGGAATGCTTATTAATTTTTTTTTCTTATGCTGTTCTTGTGTTAATATAATTCGTTATTTCCTATTCATTTCTCTTGATTTTTTTTTCTTGCTGTACTTATTTCTTTTGCCTAGTTTCATCATTTTTGATTAAATTTTTTAGTGCATTCCATATTACTGCATTTATTGATATTTTTTTCTATTTTCCGTTAATTTGCTGCAACGGGCAGCAAATGCCATTTCGCTAAAATTTGGTGGCAAACTATTTTTTTGGCGAAAATGACTATATATGATAACTGTTCCAATGTGTGTTTTTGTAATTAAATTGTATTTGTGTTAGCTATATATTTTTATATATGCTTAAAGTGGTATGTTTTCGTTAGCAAATAATTTAGAATTCCGCCAAATTTTCTCAAATTTCTTTGGCGATTGTTTGTTTGCGCCCGACAAACGGGAATGGTTTTAATAACATAACATCCCCCCCCACGCTAATGATGTTAGACGTAACGGTTATTTCAAACGTTTCCGTTTATTTTTGTAGTGTATAATAAATTTAAAATTAAACATTGTTAATTAATAGATGTTTTGATTCCTTCAGAAGTACTTTTGAAAGAAAATAAAACAGATGAATTGAAAGTAAAATTTTCTAATCTGTATTGCGTTACCCCAACTGGTGCTTAAAATTCGCGTCTTTGCGTTGCTCCAATTGACGTTGAAAATTTGTGCACGCATGCGGTTTCGATAACATTTTAGACTGTCAGTTCTCAAATATACACATCAAAATTTCCACACGAAGTCGCGGGTAAGAGCTAGTTACTTTATATGTGTTGCTCACTCCTAAGTATGAATTAATAGAAAAAAGTTATATTATTGAAATTTGTTTTGGCTTTCTTGAGCAATTTGAAAAAGTCACAGAAATAAAAAGTAAATAAATTTTTTATTAGAAATAACAAAATAAATAAAAATAAAAATGTGTGCAAAAATTTGGATTTTAATGGGAAAATTAGTTATAGATATACACCCAGGGGTGTTTGTACTCCGGGGAAACCTCGGAATTCCGGGGATTTTGAACTTTGATACTCGGAAATTCCGGGATCGTCGTTCAAAAGGAAGTAGGAATAATAATGAATTATTTATTTTGATCTGGGTAATTTTGTTCAATAATTCATTGAACTTTTATAATTATATCATTCAATACTTTATAATTGTCATTTTTCATTTCTCTCCCCCCCCTTCTCGATACTCCAAAATGTCGGTAGTAAGTCCGTAAAAGTTTCAGGGGATTTTTTGAGGTCCCACAAACACCCCTGTACACCTAAATTGATTTAAAAAAAAGAAGCTATTTTAATTAAATATGTATATTTTTAAAAATAAGATTTCCATTCTTTTCTGGAATTAGAATATGTTGTTTTACACTTTTATTCAAAGAAATTCTGTTTTTTTAAAAAAAAATTGATCAATCATATTATGACACTTATGGAAATAATATATATTTTAATTTATATAAACAGTGATTGGCTAGGGTACTCTTCTTTCATACTGAGATCTATTTTTTTAAAAAATTATTATCAGTACTGATTGAGTTCTGTGAATGGCACCATTTCTAATGTGGTACTGGAATGTAAATTGAAATAGAGTTAAATTAAAATCATATAGGTTTATGCTTCTTACATTTTATTACTTGCTTTATTACATTAAAAATATTCTGGGTAAAAATATAAATTTTGCCTGAAGATCTGCTTCTAAGTACCTTTTTTGTTATTATTGTTGACTTGCATTTTGTTGATTAGCTTTTGTTATATGCAGAATACTTTGATTTATTTCTGATACTGAATAAAGGAACTACCCATATCTGAAGTGTCACTTCAAAATTAAATATAAATTTCAAAGCTTTGAACCAATTTATTCCATGGCAATTTCATACAAGTTTGTTTTTATGCATTACTGTAGATGATGTTTTGCCTGTATTAAAATGGGCATGAATCAAAACAGTTAAATCAATGAACATATAATCTATAAATATGAATCTGTAAATGTTTAAGTGAAATATTTTAAATAAAGTTTGCTGACTGAATTAGTTTAAATATGTTTTGAGATGGTAAACTGTGAGTCAGAGCATTAATGCATATAAATATTATTATTTTGTGTGTGTGTATATATATATATATATATATAATTTATTCCATGGCATTTTCATACAAGTTTGTTTTCTCTCCCACTTTAACATCTCAAAACCTATGTAAACTTATTCACGCATACACC
>JAOUZG010021685.1:246737-262326 GCA_026289955.1 Argiope argentata
GAGGCTTATCCAATTCCTGATCAAGAGGCGACTACTGTAGCAGAAGTTTTACTTCAGAACTGGAGTTCCAGATTTGGAACACCTCTTCAGCTTCACTCCGATCAAGGGAGGAATTTTACTTCTGCTGTATGTCAAGAACTCTGCAAACTCCTCCGAATTGACAAAACTCAGACAACACCTCTTCATCCCCAATCAGACGGCATGGTAGAGAGGTTCAATCGTACGATTCTAAATAACCTCTCTCTTTTCGTTGCGAAAAACCAACAAGATTGGGATCAGAAACTACCCATGTTCCTGCTTGCTTATGGAAGCGCGGTTCACGAAACGACTGGCTTCACACCATCCAAGATGCTCTTTGGACGGGAACTCCGACTGCCCTGTGATCTTCTGTTCGGGTGTCCTCCGGATACGTCTTCTTCGCCTGTGGATTATGTTCAAGACCTCCAGGCCCCTTTAGAAGACGTACACAGGTTTGCCCGAGATCGGATCAACATTGCGACGGAGAAGATGAAGACCAGGTACGACACTAAAGCCACCGGACATGAATTCAAGGAAGGTGACAAGGTATGGTTCTGGAACCCGATTCGACGAAAGGGACTCTCTCCGAAGCTGCAGTCTTCCTGGGAAGGCCCTTATACAGTCCTGAAAAGACTGAATGACGTCGTGGTTCGAATAAGGAAGTCACCGAACTCAAAACTAAGAGTAGTACATTACGACCGGCTAGTCCCTTATTATGGTTACTTGTCAAATACTTATTTGAAACCATGGTTTCCTAATTTATGTAAATATGACCTTTATATTTGTAAATAGTGTTCCTTATGTTAATTGTTTTTCAATGTTCATGTATGAAACTGAATGTCTATGTTATTGTAACTACTGAGTGTCTTCTGCTCGGGGTCTGTACTGCAAGGGACGTGCAGTCCTTGAGGAGGGGGCAATGTTACAAGCGGGCGAGAGCCGCAAAAAATCGCCAAAGTTGGTGACGTTTGGCGAGGAGCCTCGCGCCAGCTTGATTGGTTTGGCGAAAGGAATAGTCTAGTAGCCGCTGGATTGTGCGCGTTGTTTTGAGAATTTTCACGAGATTCGGTGCACGCGCTTTATCAGCTATATAAGGCAGAGTAACTCGCGTGAGTTAGTTAGTTGAGAGTTTGCTCTGAAATAAAAAGCGTCTCGCTGAGCTAAAGGATTTGTAAGATGTGTTTGCGTTTGCTGTTAACGCTGTGTTATTGAGCTCGCTGTGATTTACTGTTGCTGTGCTATACGATAGCTGTTTTGCAGTCTGTTTAAACCGTGTGTAAGACTTGCATTTACACTGTAATTGTCTGTTGACTGCTGGATTGTACTTATCTAAAGTTTTTACTTTTTACTTTATCAATTATCCTGTAAATAACTGTAAATAGCTGTAAATAAATTTGTTTGTGCTGTCCTCATACAAAGTCCATTCAATCCGAACCCGCTACGCTAAAAACTTAACAATATATTAACAGCCTTATATGAATCTTCTAAAAAATCCTCTGTGAAGCATTCACTTTTGTTAAGCATTATTTTGTTTATTTTGGCATTATATTTGAATAAAAATAATTAATTAACTAGATATTTTTATTCCTTGTAAAATTCAATGTAGTTCTGAAAATATAATTTTCAAGACATTTTTTTAAAGAAATTCTTTCATCAATTAAAGATAAAGGGCTTTATTAACTTAATTTGAATCATATAAGTTAGTACATCTTTCAAAATACTGATGGTTTAAAATGAAAATGGATATTTGAAAGTAAGTATACTGATTTTTCTGACATTGGGCAATTCATGTTACAAAAAAGATTCACAAGATAATTTTTTCTAATATAGAATGTAGAAAATAAAAATTGATTTAGTGGCAAAATATTTTTCCTTTTTTAAAGTGCAAAAGCACTTCTGCAATTTTAGTCGGAAGAATTTATATAAAAGTCTGATAGATTTTTATTTTTAAAGAATTAAAGCATTTTCTGTTACCTTTTTGAGATTTAAAACACACACACACACACACACACACACAGAGAGAGAGAGAGAGAGAGAGAGAAATGTTCTAAATAAAGGACATTAATTATTTACTCTACAGTAATTATTTACAATAGTATTTTCAGTTAACAAATTGGGAATAGAATAAATTTTAAAAAAATAATTAATTACTCATACAACCTTTTGTCATTTCAGTTATAAGCTGGAATTTATTTCCTTATGTTAAGTTTAGGTATTTGTATCAAAATTCATTATTTGTTCATTCATTATTTATCTTTTTTATTATATGAAGCATCCATTTATAATTTCTCAAATGAACTTTTTACTTTCTCTCTAATTTTTATATAAAAGCATGCATAAATGTAAAGTAATTTTAATTTAACATTATTACTTCAGCTTTCTATGATTAAAATATTAGATATTATCAATTCCCATAGACTCTTCAAGTCCTTTATATAAGCAAAATTTGTATACGAAAATAGAAAAATCACTTGTGAAACATTGCACAAATGGCTCCAAATTTTTTTAGATAAAAATATGATGTCTAATTTTAGATAAAATATCATGATTAATTTATATATATTATTTTTTAGATTAAAATATGATGATTAATATATATGATGATTAATTATTATTTAGAACAATGTGACAAAATATAAATTTTGGTAGCAAAAGTCTTAAGTTTTGAGATTGAATACTATTGAAAATTCACAATGTGTGCTATTCTAAATGTAATAAACTAACTATTATATATAATTACCAAAAATAATTCGTAATCCCCAATGAATTCATTTTTTTCACCAATAATTTTGTATAATCACTGGATTAGTTACATTTATCACAACATATTTTCACAACCATGTAATTTTGCTTCCCAGCAGGAATTTGTTATTGTAAGAAAGACTGTTTTACGATTAGCCATATTGCCTGCTGAGAAGGTGCCACAATAATGATGTCAGGACCTTGCACCTTGATTAGTCTAGACGGTTCTCACCTCCCATGAGCTATAAAAGGTCGGAAACCCCGCAATATTCTACTTTAAATCTAAATCCACTCTCCTCCATCCTTTTAAGGTAAATTATATTAAAACTATAAACATTTTAACATTATGATATTCCAGAGACGTAAAACTGTAAATCAAGGGCAGTATACTCTGCGCCCCCCACCCAGACAACAGCCTATCAAATTGTCCTGTCACACGTCACTCCACCTCCTCCTCCATATCATAAATGCTACTTAGGCAGAAGCGTCAATGCCTTCAGTTCAATTTCAGACATTATCGAAGATGGTCACGGTAAAGATAAAAAGCAACGATCTACGCAGTCTGTCATTACCGGGGATAGAAAAGCGCCCCATCAATTCAACCCACAATTCGCTGAAGATGAATTAAATTGGGCCGGAAGTGGAGGTGGAGTAAAAAACAAGTAACAAGTTTGCGAGAGGGTAGCGAAGCAACTCCAGAGGGCCAATGATGTGTGTAGTTCAAGTGAGTATTGAATTGCTGTGTACCGATTCCTGTTGTCTACTGTGGAAGCGGCGACGTATTGTGTGTGGAGTAGCCAGTCGTGTGGTAGTGAGTTGGAAGCTAAAGCGAGAAAACAGTGATAAGTTCAGCCATTTTGAGAGACCGTAGAGCGAGGCTCCCCTCTTTAGCCGAATTCCGTCTGGCCTCTTTGAGTACTGTGGTCGATTTCTACTTGTGGGTTACTGTCTGCTGTAGAGTGCTATGCTGTGTTCGTCTGGGCTGTACATATCTGTCATCTGTATATTTGTCGTCTTTGTGTTAGCGTCTTTATATGTAAATAAACGTCATTGTTGTTTCTACTGAGGCCTGTTGATTGTGCCTTCATAACATACACCCACTATAAAAGCGAATTTAGTAAGAATTTTTCGTAACATCTTTTCTGTATGCTGAACCTATTAAAGGTGACTGGCTCCTCCTTTGTTGTGCTGTAGAAATTTTATAAGAAGGGTACCTACCTCAGGAATTCACCAAATTCATAAAACCGTTCGGGGGGGGGGAAAAACCCCACTAAAGTTTTTTTGTGTGTTTTTGAATAATAAATTAAATTAAACATAAAATGATTTTATATGATCACCCCATATACGCCAAGGGTTATTTTAGGATATGTGTGTGAAATTTATGTCTGTTTGTAACTAGCTAGATTAAGAAATAAAAATTATGAGAATGAGTAGTTTTGTTTTTACACGTTTAAAATATGTAAAAAAACAGAAAGAGGAAGCAAGCGAAAGTATTTTTTCGTATGTATAATTATTATATTGCGTTTCTATTTCTGAAGGTAATTAAAGTTGTTATCTCCACAATTTCTAATAGAATGCTTCACAGACATTGTGGTATCGTATTTCCAACATTTAACTGTAATATATTTCAGATACCGATAACTGCATACTTGCTTTCCTTCATTAACTCTCAAAAGATTCATCCAGTGAAAATTATTTACTTTTCTAAGGAGGTCCAGAACCTGACCAAGGCAGGGACATACTGTAACGTTTTGGCCGGGGCTACTGGTGAGTTGGGCCGAAGACAAGCCAGGTCTTGGAGAAATAAAAATCTATTTATTTTCAGCTATAATACATATATATTTTTCGCACAACTACACCTTCTTGATTAAATAGGTTACAGGATTCCACTAGGGAAAAGTGCTGTGCCTCAAATAGTCAGGTAGTCTCTCTCGTAGATGAAGACGGAGGGTGGAGTTCTTGAAACTCCCGCAAGATCTGGCCCGAGGTTCGGGATTCTCTGCTTGTTGATTATCCTGCTGGGTTTTGTAGAGCGTAAAGTGATGAACTGGCTGGAAGAGCAACTCAGGAGGCAGCTGTTCAACTGGTTGGAGGTATTCCCAAAGCTCGGATGAGCTTTCACACTTCAGACGAGACGCTGAAAGGTTCCGATGAACTCCACGTGGGCTCGGCTACAGGGTGAGGCGGCCTACGTACATTCCAAAATTCTCTCCTGAGAATTTTCCACAGAATTCGAAGTTGAATTCTCGCTCCAAATCACCAGCTGATGCTACTCGTCAGTCTCCTTGTCAGTCTCCTCCCAGATCGCTTTTTCACACCGTTTTTTATCTCGGTCTCAGAAACCGGCCCTTGGTGGCAAAAGACCAATCAGCATCATTCCCGAAGTTTTTGATCACCTGGCCCAAGTTATCTCTCCAATCCCAAGAGAGGGGTAAATGGCGTCTAACCAGGAGACATCTTGGTCCCGTCTAGTCTGCAGTTTTCCCCTTTCACAAATTCCTGGTTATCTATCGTTGTTTCCCGTGAGAAAGCAATTTGCTATCTTCTCACCTGTTATCTATATGAAACCGCCGCATCCGTTATCGATGGTTGTTCCCGTGGGAAGCAATTTGATTCTACTTGTTATCTATGCGGAAACGTCACAATACTGAGCAGTTGCCCAGGGCCTCCACATAAGTGGGAGTCCCCAAATCGAATAGTAATTTTATTTTACGTTTCCTTTTTTTAATGAATGCTCTTTATTATACTAAAGTAGTGAAGAAGAGGAGGTTCCCAAAGAGTTTTTGCCCTGGGCCCCAATTAGGCTAAGTCGGGCCCTGGGGAGGTCCATTTTTTAAAAACAAGATTCTATAGAATTAGAAATGCGGTAAATAAAGCAAAGTTTTAAATTTCTCAATCTGATATGCCCCTTCAAAAAATTTGTGGAAAATTCAGACTAATGTTTAGCATTTATATTTTTCTATTATTTACAGTGACAGAGAATAATAACCAGTCGTACTTACCTCTCAAATGCTACCAAAATAAGAAGGGGAAAAGAGGGAGGAGGGAATCAAGAATTTTCCAAAAAGAAAGTTACTGTTTTTTTAATGTTTAAAAACTCTGAAGCAAATAATTGTGTAGTAATTCAATGTATCAAATAAAGCTGGTAAATAATGCTACTCTATAAATTTGATAAATCAGTTTAATTAACATACAAAAATTCAAATTAAATTTAACAATAACTTTAGAGTAATTATTTTGAAATAAATATTATGTATAATATCAGTAATATAGAAGTTCAGAGATGCAATGTTTCTAAATTGTACATTGCTTTTAATTGGAAAAGAAATTACTATATTGTTTCTAGAAAACTGATCTGTTGTACTTGTGAGTTAAATATCTGCCACTAGTTTGTAAATAAATATGAAAGGTAGAAACTTATATCTTGGAAATTCACAAATTTTTCTTTTGGAATTTTATTAAAATATTTTTTATTATGCTGCTTTTTTTTGTATCTCTCGTAATAAATTATTTATTTTCATATTCAAGAAATAAGGCATTTATCTACATAGATTTGATACATTCAATGTAATTCTACATATATAACATAAGAAAGTATACTACAGTACATAAGAAAAATCTTGATTTATATTGCTCTTAAAATACTCTTTTCTTTTGATTTTTTTCCTTACATTTTTTCTATTTATTAGAATATTCTTTCATTCTTCATAATTCTATACTCTTTCATATTAATATTGCTATTTATTTGTTAAATTATTTGCCCTTGAACACTTTAAAACTAGTGATTTCCAGTTTATGTTAAAGACATTATCCGCACCCCCCACCCCGCTTCACAGTATTATCCATTTATCTATCATTCGTTTGAATTCATCAGAATCCATCCCACGTAAAATGTACCAACCAATCATAAACTCAAGGATACCTCCAGCTGCAAGGTCCATTTCGATGACGTACTTACGCATGCGCAATATACATAAAAAAGGCTTGAAAGAGTAGAAAATCCTCGTGGTTATTTGTTGATGTTTACAGAACTTCCTTGTTATGGGATTTCGAAATCGGAATACGATAAACTCGTCGAGAAGTTCGGTATTAATCACGGTTAATCCGGCAGATGACTGTCATGTGATTCAATCTTCGGAGAAAAAAGAGCGCGTAAGTTAGCCCCTCGTAATGCATGGCATTTTATTCATTCTTTAATAGAATACTGCCAAACATTAGTAAAAAATCATGCGAGTCTTCCATTTAAGTACCTGCTTCCGCCAAATACTTCTATCGTCTTCCAAGGCTAAAATAAAAATTTTACGCCCAGGCTTTTATTCCCTAAAACCTGCATGCACAATTCCTACTCTTCCTATTTTAAATTCTTTATATCAGAATCAGAATTTTTGTTCAATACCTGCCTGCGTTTGGCCCGCTGATTTACCACCTGCAACTGAATGGGGATACGGCTTGAAAGGTAAGTGCAATACTACATTATGTATTTCTTTTTTTTATTACCGTGAAAAATTTCATATATTGTAGGAATCGCAAGTTTTCCTTTTTTCTCAATAGTTTTGATTTGAATCCTTCAGGTATTTTGCCTTTTAGGCATTAAATAAAGCGAAAAATATTTTTTCCTTGAAAATTGCTCTATTTTTTGGCAAATGTGTATACATATAGGGGGCAAATATATATACATAATTATTTGTTTGTTCAAAGTCTGAGAGGGAATAGAATTTTCTGAATATATGTGTTTTTTGTCTGAAGTTCATAATTTGTATGTTTTTAAAGAAAATTCTCATTAACTCGTACGTAATTTTAGATTGAAAAGATTAGTGAATGATCAAAATAATGAAAAAAAATGCGTAAAAAATAAACTAATGACGAAAGTCATTAAACATTTTTTTAATGAGTAGAATGACCATTTTTTTTAGATGTACATTTGGGTTTATCTACCTACCGTTTCATATTTACCTGAATTATACAGATTTCTATAGCAAACTGACATGCATATATTATATGAAAACATTATTTCTTAGAGTAGGAAGTCGAATAAAGGGAAAATAGTTTTTTTTATTTGAATGATTAAAAGTGTTGCATTTCTTTTCAATCTTAATTTTTCCAGCACTTAATTATTTTGAATTGCCAATGAATCCAACTTATTTTTTTTAACCATTATCCCTTAAAACTTAAGAATATTTCATCAATGCATGTTTAAGAAAATGTCCTTATGAATGAATGTTAATAAATTTTTTTACAAGTATAGAAAATGGATAGAGCCATTTCATCGTTTAGAGAATTCATATCATATTGTTAAAATGGAAGATATAGTTTCTTATTAGCCTTTAATTAATAGGTTGTTTTAGAAAGACTTTTTTTAAAAACCATATCAATATTTGATACACATGGATTCTTTTGTAGTTATGCTTAATAATTTATAATAGTATAATGTTGGGAGGAAAAAAAAGTGTTTAGTTGTGCCATGTTTATTTTCTAATTAATTGCTTTTGAAAAAAATAGTTTGATTTGAATTTTAGAAAACCTTGATTTAAAATGCATTTTAAATAGCTTATTATCATATAAAAACTATAAAATTATTATTTATATTAAGTAATAATTTTCTGTTTTTGAAAATGTGTGAATGGTTAAATTGCATGAAGGATTATTTAAAATCATTAAAAATAATAGTTACAAATATTTCAATCAATGATTTACAAATAATAACTGTTGAATTGGAAATATTGTGCTCTTTTTTCGTAAATCTGAATTGACATTATTTTTTTACCTTTTTTTTACAAAGAAATTTTTTTGCATAAAATAAATGTGATAAATGATGTTTCAGTTGGGAATTGTGATGAGCACATAAGCTGATTTCATTAATCTTGAAAAAAAGTGACCTAAATTTTTAAGAATTATTAGATACTGTCATAAATATTATCAGATTTACTCTGTTATCTTGTTATTCCACATCTTATGTAACTCTGAACTTTCTCCTTTATCTTACACAACTTTCTATGATCTATCATCATTACAGTTTTCATCTTATTGAGATGATAATGGAGTAATGAAGGTTCTTTCTTCTTTTCAAAAATTATTCAGATGATAAATAAATATTAAAAACTATCCTTTTCTAAAAATCAAATTCCCCTTGAATTTGGTTTCAAAATTTTTATAGTTAATTAATCCTTTTGTTATTAATTAAAATATCAGATTAGTTTCTTTTACTGTCTGTTTGTATATATTCTATGTTATGTAATCTTGGCATTTTGCATACAAACAGTTAAAAATCTTATATAATTCTTCATAAAGAGCAAAAATATTTAATTTTGAATTAATTTTCCAAAATATTAGCTCTATAAAAATTATTTTTTAGATAAAAAAAAATTATTTTCTTGCATGTGGAAGTAAATGTTCTTTTTCATGATAATATGATTTTGGAAGGAGAAAGTTTTTATGGTAATTGGCTGTTCTAATATGTAATCTTAGTTCTAATATGTTATTTCATAAATAAGTTAATGAAATTACAAATAATTTTCTTATTTTAATATTTTCTGTTTATATTTGATATGTGAGGCATTTCATAAGCAAAAGGGTTTGTGCTAAATCAATGTGTTAGAGGCATTTCTACAGGAATGAATGAATGAAGGTATGTTCTCCAGCTTATGCTCCAGAATCACAGTTCTGAACTTGTGCCAGGTTAACCAAGATCAACCTTTCACGAATGCCACAAAAGGCATTTCTACATTTTCATTAATATGACATAATACAAATGAACAACATTTTCTACATTGCATTAATGATTATTTCTGCATAAACTTTTTCCTGCTTTTATTGATTTTAATAACTTTATAATTGATTGATGAACATTTGTTAATTTTTAATATGATAATTATTTTTAATATATAAATATTAATTTAGAAATTAATAATTTTTTATAATAAATAAAGGAATTCAAAATAAACTTTTATAATTATTTTAGCTACAATCCTTAATTTCATTAAAAAATTTAGACCATTGTGTTATATATATATAAAGTTATTAATGTAACAATAAAGCTATTATTTACTGTTGTGAATAAAAAATTTTGGAATGAAAATACACTCTTCTGATTTTATTTTGAGTGAAAAGAGCATTAATCTTAAAATTCATTTTTCATTGTTATTAAACTGTACAAAGACAAACACAGATGGTTAAATAGACATAGTATAATTTGACATATTTTGTTCGGAATTTGTTAAATCTATAATTTTGGTGTTAAAATGTCATGTTTAACTTCATTTCTGCTACTTGTTCAGTTTTTTTTATCACCATGTTTTGATATACATGGATAAACTGAAAAAATTAATTTTTTGTTGGAGGGAGCAAGGGGATTTCAGAAGCTATAGGGAAGATTCCTACAAATATCTATGTGAAAATTGGTAATTATAATACCCTCAAGGTTTTGTAATATAGGAAAGGGAAATAAAAAGGGAAATAAAAAATAGATGTATGATAATTATTTCTCTTCACTTTATATGTGCTATAACATTTTTCGTGATCAATGTATTAAAAAAAAAGAATTTGTCTTCATCTTATCATTCTACACTTTATTCTGAGTGGTTAAAAAAATGTGGTAATAAAACTGCTATATTTCATATATATTTAGTAAAATTTGTTGAGAGTTGCATTAGCCCTCATTCCCCAAATCAAAGCTATTTAAGGTTATAAAATTTTTTAATGACCATAAATAGGCTCATTTGGAATAATGTTAGAATTGTAGAGTTATTACAAGCACCCTGTCAGCCATTCCAATATTCCTAAGTAAAAACTAAAAGAAAAGAAGTTATAAATTGTAAAAAAGTTTTTTTTTAAAGTTATTTATCGTAACTAACTCATTTAATTCTCCTTCATTATTTAATTCCGTCATATGAAAAACTTTTAGCAATAAAAGACATTTAAAATTAATTTTTTCTATTGCATGTGTTGTTTGGTTTTTAGTATTTGTCTTAAGTACATGTTTTATTAGCTGAAAACTAGGGTTGCATTGTTAATGCTGGTGTTCAATCAAAATGAATTGATGCAAAGGAAAAGGTATTTGGAAAGGGATAAAGCTATTTTAAGACATTAAGGAAAAAATTTCCTCAAAAAATCTTTCTTTAATCTATATTTTTGGTAAAAAATGATGGGATAGTAAGATTAAATTGAGGGATTGAAATGATACATACAGAACCAAATAAATTTATGCTTTTTTACAGGCTAGGTTTGTTACAGTCCCACTGTAATATTTTTGTGTTTATAGTTACCTTTTTTTTGTTGAGTAATTGTATTAAAAAATTTTTTTTTCTTTTCTTTTTTCTTTTTCTGTTTGTCACTTGAATAGAAGGAGAAGCGGGGGTATTTTTTGATATTCCTTGTCAGAATTTATGCCTTTTCTAATTGGTGCTTTAAATTTTGCAAATTCAAGTTTCTGTTTCATTTTATCATGCATAATGTATCAAGTATTTATTATGTATATGAGTTTTTTTTTCGTTTCCCCGTTTATTGAAAAAATAACAGAATAATCATTTAAGTGACTTAGGTAATGTTTTTAAACTCAGTTTTATCTGAAGATATTTTTTAAAAAAATATTGTTATGACAGAAATTAATGAAAATCTACTAAATGCACAAGATAGGTCTAGAGAGTTTTTTTCTTCATGTCTGAAATTTTATTAGAGCCAGTAAGGCACAAAAATTGATTTTATGGTGATATTAATATTAATCAGTTTTGTATATATAACTTATGTAATTTTTGTAATAACATGATCAATATTTCAGATTTTTTTTTTTTTTAAATATATGACCAATATTTCAGATTTGAACTTTCTGAAACCCAAATTTGTAGAATATCTGAATTGTAATCTTTCTCAAATTTTGTTTTGTTATCAGTTGTTTACAAAGGAAAATATAATCACAGCAATTCCTTAAACTTTTTTTTCTAAATAAAAAAATAATGCAACTAATACTTGCTAATTATGAAGATAAATATTGAGAGATTAAATAATGTATATCATTTAATATAAACTTGTACAAGTTATGTTTTTTTTTTTTTTGAAGCAAGATTCATTTGAAAATATGTCTGTAACTATGTAAGTCTTGCAACCTTAATGAAAGGGTTATTTAAAAAATAATTTTTAATAATGAAATTATTTATTAGTTTAGTTTCTTTTTTGTTACAATCTGCAGCCGACTTAAAAATTGGACATTCAATGTTAATAAATTTTTGCACCATGTCTCATTTTTATTTTTTGTAAAATACCAAGATATTAAAGTATGTTTATTCATAAATTTAAAAATTCAAATATGCTAAAAAACGAATGTAGGTTTGTCAATTTCATATCTTATTGATTAGAGATTGTTACTAAGGAAAGATAGGTATTTTAGAAAAACTTTTCCTTTTGAAATTTTTAAAAGTTTATGTTGTAAACCATCTAATTAAGGTGCAAATATTCTGTGATTTTATTTAGTTAACTTTTTTAACTTTAAAATAAATAATTGTAATGTAATTTGCTAATGAGTAATTCTGAATTTTGTATTATAAATTTTTGTGAAAAAATGAACAAACCCGATATTATTAGTTTTCAAATAAGTCAGATATCTCTGAATTTCTTTCAAAAATTGTTTTCAACTTCTGTTAATCTAAATAACCTTATCAATTAAATTTCAATTACCAGATTTTTTTTTTATTATTGTTATTGCCTCTTATTTTTCCTTATTAGAAGGCTTTTCAAAATTATTAATACAGAAAAATTATTTCTGTATTTTTTAAAATTTACAATTATAGAAAGATTATGAGTAAAATTTTATAATTAATGCAAATATGCTGGCATTAAGTAAATTAAGTATTTTTATTATCAATTATATAAATTAAATTTTTTAAATCTTTTCTTTGGATTTATTTACTTTTAATGTGGCTTTATTTTATGATGCATAATAAAATGTGTTTTAGTGAATGTTAACATTTTTTCAATGAAATTTAATTTTCTGTTTGATGTTATGTAAAATAAGCATTTCATTTTATCCATGAAAACCTAATTTTTGAATATTTGTTCCAATTTAATTAAAATTGTAAGTGCATGTTAAAAATGCAGTTTATGTTAGTAATGCTCTTACTAATATTTAAGAAATATTGAAATGATTATATATTTTTAATTACCTTTTAAAAATTCCTCTTATTCAAATTTTAATATAGGACAATTAGGTAATTCAGTTTTGATTCTTGCTCTTTTTCTCAAAAAATGGTTATCTTTTTTCTTTTCTTTTTTTTAAATATTAAAATATATCTGTAAGTGGAACTAATAAAGACTATTCTGTTGAATAATATTTGTACAATTGCTGAAAATAATAAAAAAGAATGTTTAATTACAAGATAACTCGCATTTGAAGTTGTAATAAATTGTACAAAATTTTCTTTTGCAAAATAAATAAATAAATAAAATAATAATAATAATAATTTTACAAATTATGCAATGAATTACAAATAAAAAAAGAATTAATTTGAAAAAGTAATAATAAAATAGTATATAATGATTCCTGTTAATTTAATTTTCTTTTACTTGTTTTAAATAATTTTGGATTTTTTTTTTTTGCCATCTATTCAATTTGTTTTTTACTACTCATGTCGTACTACTTTAATGTAAGTTTATTTTTAGTGAATTATATAAAAAAGTAATATTTTTTGCAACTTATATTAATAAATTTTTGTAATCTATGAATGTTTTCCTTTTCTTCTTTTTCATCTGAGATTAACATGTGTTGGTTAGCATGAAAATTTTAGGAGAATTTTCGAATTATATGAAGTTTTGTTTATCTTATATATAATTATATTTTAGAAGTTGATTGAATTTTGGAAATTTTTCTGAGCTAAGAAATTTGATCTAATATCATTAATAGTGAGAAATAAATGGGAAAATTATGTCTGACAAAATCCAAAATCTTACTTTAAGCATAGAAAAACACAAATTTTGTTTTAAATTATTTACTAATGACTTTCATATTTTCTAAACGGAAAAGCGTATTTAATCATCTTAAAAAATTAATTTTTTGAACTTATGAAATGTTGCAAAAACTTATCTTTTTATTTCATTATCACTCGCTAGATGGCGACGCAACATAACATGCAAAGCCATTTAGTTGAATATTGAAACTAAGGAAGGAAGGATTAGAATAACGCACAGATCTAAATTATGCGACAAGTGGTTTTTTTTCCCTAAAAATATTTTCTTCTCTTTATTTCTAATCCATTTTTTATCGTCGTATTTAATTAATAATTAGATAAAAATTGTTGGAATTTTCAATGTTTTTAAAATTTGTGATAAGTGGCATCGTTAAAGTTAAAAATAAAAAAAAAATTAATGTTAGCATAAATAAAGCAGAAAATTATACAGGTGTCGATTTAAAAAAAATGTTTTTAATTTTTTTAAAAAAATCAACATATTGATCAGTTATCCAAATTAAACGTTTAAAACGCTTAATTTGTTTTTAAATCTGTTGAAAACAAAACTCATTGAAATTTTGAAACTCAATGTAGAGGACTAAAGTTTTTCTGTACCATAATAAAAGCTTAAGGAAAGAGTATTTCAGTGTATTAAATGCTTCAAAATGGGGTTTTTCCCCCACGGATTTTGCATCATCAAATTGCAGGGCTTCGAATGTAGTGTTCCTGCACTTTACGCTATATTTCTACCCTTGTTAGTGTCTAACTAATGAGGATTTATGTTAACATGGCACTTATTTCCTTTTCAATTGCCAAAAACATCGCTAAGGATCGCCTGATAGACAGGTAATATAAAAAACAATTTTTTTAAATCAATTCCTACGTAAGGGAACAAAGAAATTTTTTAAAATCAATTCCTACTTAAGGAAACAAAGAAATTTTTGAAAATCAATTCCTACGTAGGGGAACAAAGAAATGTTTAATTTTAGTCACTTTTTATTAAATAATTACAATTGTCGTTATTGTTCTCGTGTTCCGTTTTACAACGGAAGGATAGGAGCAGTAGTTTCTGAGGGTATGAACCCCTGAGCACCCGAGGGCTGAAGTCTGACTTCTAGCTCACACACGTCTTAAACCCTTTACACAGGGCAGACATCATTCATACATTTATATATCGGAATTTAGATATAAAACAGAGAACGATCACCTCAGACCCAGAACCCCGAGTGGTATTAGTCTCCACATGGAGTACCTTGTGACCACGACACATTTAACGTCCACCACACAAGGAGTGTCTTCGGCTGGCTTGTTCGAAATAGCATCCAAAGAGATACTAATCCAACGCTCTACCAATTAGGCTATCCTGATCTAACAGGTACAAGCACTATAAATAATTGATAAAAAAAATTCGAGCATTGAATTTTCAACGCCAATTGTGGCAACGCAAAATGCATGAATTTTCTCCACTAGTTTGAGTAACGCAATACAGATTAGAAATTTCTAATTTTCTGAATTCTGTATTATTTTAAGTAGAAAGGACTTCAAAATGAATCTAAAAAATGGATTAATTAACAAAGTTTAATTTTAAATTCATACATTAAGAAATAATCGAATAATTGGTTGAAAACATGTTAAGCTAATTACATTAGCGTGTGGAGAAAACAAACTGAATTCGTTACTTATTTGGCGGTGAGAAAATGAAGGTTTTTGGCGAGAAAGTTAGTGTTTAAAAATCAGGGAATTAATATTTGAAAAAACTGTGCTAACATCGTGTGCCATCCATTACAAGTTTAAAAAAAAGTATTTGAACGTGATTGGACGAATAAAAAGTATTTTATTAACGATTGAAAAATTGGAGCAAAATCATATATATATATATATATATATATATATATATA
>JAOUZG010021685.1:262426-288770 GCA_026289955.1 Argiope argentata
ATATATATATATATAATATACGTTTTAGCGTAGAGGGTTTAGATTGAATGGATTTTACTTGAGGACAGCACAAAAAAATTTATTTACTGGATAATTGATAAAATAAAAAATTCAGATAAAAACAATCCAGCAGTCAACAGTCTCTTACAGCGTAAATGCAAGTCCTACGCAGAATAAAAACAGACTGCAAAACAGCTATCGTATAGCACAGTAAACAGTAAATCGCAGCGAGCTCAATAATACAACGTTAGCAGCAAACGTCAACACAGCTCACTAATCCTCTAGTCCAGCGAGACGCTTCTCTTCCGAGAGAAAACTCTCAACTCACTCACTAAGAGTACATTTAACGAGGCACCTAGTCCGGCAGGGGCTTATCCTCGAGCTTAGCAGATGTTAATAGTAGCGCTGCTGGTGGAGAACTGCCATGGACTGACTGAATACCAGCTTGGGTTGCCCGTGAAGGGTGGAGGCGAGGTGAGAGGGAGTAGCTGAGACGCTATTGGCTGTCGGTTACCATAAAAAGCTAGGCGAGGACAGCATTGCTTACTACGAGGGTGATAATAGTTTAAGAGGATCAAAGTTCAGCAATGAGATGATCGAACATTGTCGTTACAATGTCAAGAAAATCCTTGGTGAGATGAATTATCTTTCTTGTCTAATTGCCCATGCAATGCCCGTAGATGAGCAAACTGACGATTTCATTGAATCCCCGAAAAGAATTTTTTTTTTCGATTTTTTATCAGTTTTTTGTAGGGGTTTGAACTAGATGGAAGTGCTCCCTCTAGCTCCTGATAACGACAAGCTGAACCAGCGACCTGAAACCGATGCTCCCGGGACCGACTCGTCCTTTTTAGGATTAGTGATGGAAGGCCCGGTGGAGACCAGTAAAGGAAGATGTACTGAAGTACAGCATATGATATTAGATGACACCACCACTCATCCAAATGCCACACACACCTGCGACAATTGCAAGCACCGTAACACACTAAGCGACTTCATCCACTACCTGAGTTGTGACATTGAAGCTAAGAACCACAACATCATCACCAACAGGGCCAGATTTGGGATGGACAGCGAACTCATCCACAACTGGGAAAGGGACAAAGGACACCTTGTGAAGCAAAGAGAAAATGCCAAGGGTGAGTTGTTTAATCTTCCCGAGTGTCAGGATGTAACTTGCTTTAACAACGCTAGAAACGTAACACCCCCAAATAATTTAGTTGATATGCAGGATAGCTTTAAATCCCCTAGCAAAAGAAAAATCGCGCATAACCAACTGAAAAATAATCCTAATAATCCAATCCCAATTCAAAATAGATTCCAAAACCTTCAAATAGAGGATACTGAAATAGGTCAGGATAATGATATAGAAGCACCAGTAACAGCGAAAATTCCCCCCATCATGCTAAGATATTCCGAACAGTATGGTGTAATCTTACAGGAAATAAACAAAACGTGCGGAGAGACCGTAAATAAATTTCAGAACGAATTCATCAAAATCTTCCCCAGTACAGAAAAGCAATATCAGGACATTCAAAATCTCTGTAAAACGCAAGGATTTGACTTTTACGTCATAACCCCGAAGCATAAAAGACCATTAAAAGTCGTGATTAAAGGCCTTCCACATAACTACAGTACCGATGAAATAAAGGAAAATCTATTAGCAAATAACCTACCTGTCATAAAAGTCACTCAAATGACCCAGTTTAGGACAAAAAAGCCACTCCCGTTCTACTTAGCAGAGCTAACTCGCTCTAAAGATGTCGAGGATAGGGCACTCAGAATGAAAAACATCAACTATCTAAGCATCACAGTTGAACATTATAGAGGAAGAAGCACAGTCCTCCAATGTTTTCGCTGCAACCACTTCCACCACACAGCTAACAATTGCTCAATAACCCCAAGATGTCTTAAATGCGGTAAAAATCACGAAACTAAAGTCTGCGATTTAAAAGAAAAATTAGAGCAACCCAAATGTATCAATTGCAGTCAAATTGGGCACACTGCCGCCTACAGGGGCTGCCCTGCCTTCCCCAAGCCTAACAACCCAGCAGCCAACAGAGCTAATTATTTTAGTAAAACGCAGTCTTTAATCAGAGATAATATCAGCTTCGCTAGTTTACTTCATAACGCTAAAAGCCAAGAGAGGGCGCCACCTGAGCCCAATGTTAGTAAACAAAACGCAACGCAGGATCTCAACGACCTCATGGCAGTTACTGAGGCAATAAACGAGCTCCGTAAATTCTTAACAGAATACCCAAATCTCATCCAAGGACTCCTGAAACTTAAAACGGCTAACACCTTAACAGATAAACTTTTTATTCTCACTGCTGCCTTCGACAGTCAGGATAGATTTCATTTTTCTGATTAAACATGTTCGTTCATAATAGCCTTCGCATCGTGTACTGGAACGCAAATGGCATTTTCAATAAATTAACTGACTTTCGTAATTTCGTAAATAAGTATAACCCAGATATTATTTTTCTACAAGAAACTCGCCTTAGACCACACAGAAAAATCTTCCTGGCAAATTATTTTTCATACTACAGTTACAGATTAAATCAATCAGGTGGTGGCACTGCCATTCTAATTAAAAATGGAATCCCCCATAATGAAATCCCTTCCCCTTTGCTTCATCATGTAGAGGCTAATGTGGTGCAAATTAATCTTAAAAATAAAGATCCAATAACGTTAATTTCTATCTACATCCCCCCTAGTGCTGACAACTTAAATTTTATTTTTGATATCGAACGTCTAACTCAACTTGGCCCTAATCAAATTTTCTGCGGCGACTATAATGCGCATCACATTAGCTGGGGTTGCAACTATAATTGTACCAAAGGAAATTCACTCTACCAATTCGTCCTGCAGACAGGACTTGAGATAATTGCCCCAGACTCCCCTACCAGATTCGGCCCCCAGTCAGCTAACACCCTAGACCTCACTATTGTTAAAAACTTTAACTTCCCATATGAAATCATTTCTCTCCCAGAGCTCAGCTCTGATCACAACCCAGTCCTTCTGAACTTCTTCCTACAATACTCGCTGCCAAATAACTCTGCCTTATATAAGATCAACTGGAAAAACTACGCCCACCTGCTAAGCCAATCAGAAATACCGCTACTGGAAGAAACTATCGACACACAGCAACTGGAAACTCAGGTCAAATATTTCGAAGACGAAGTTAACAAAGCCAAAAACCTTGCCTCAATCCCCATTACTAATACGCAAAAATATGTTGACCCCCAAATTAGAGAGTTAACTAAAAATAGGAACCTTGCCAGGAGGAATTTTCAAAAGACTAGAAACCCAGTCTTCAGGAGAATCATGAATAAACTTAACAAACAAATTGAAAAACTAGGAAACTTAATTAAAAACAATGAATTCGTCAACAGAATCAAAGACGCCAGTATAGAGGACGGATCCATTTGGAAACTTGTAAAAACTTTTAAATGCAAAAAACACAAAATTCCGCCCTTAAATGGCCAGACTAGTATTGCAATTAACGATAATGACAAAGCAAACTGCCTGGCTTCAAGCCTTGAGAACCAATTTAAACCTAATCCCACTACTGACCACGATACAGAAAAACTTGTGAATGACGCAGTCAAATTCTTTCTGGATTCCCTACCCCCCAACTTCAGTGAAATTTCACCCCCAAGTAAGGAAGAAATCACTGATTACATTAAAAAATTAAATGTTAAAAAAGCCCCTGGACTTGATAACATATCCAATAAAATGTTAAAAAATCTCCCCGATAATTATATTAATTTTCTAAAAAATATCATTCATAGTATGTTAAAACTAGGATACTTTCCCCAAATCTGGAAAACGGCCGCTGTTATCCCAATCCTAAAACCCGGAAAAGATCCCACTGAACCCAGTAACTATAGACCTATTTCTCTTCTGCCGTCAGTCAGCAAAATAGCGGAACAGATTATCTTAAATCGTCTTAACTCACACTTAGAGGAAAATAGCATTTTAACCCCGGAGCAATTTGGCTTCCGAAAAAATCTCTCTACCACCCACCAGCTATTAAGAGTTGTGGAATTCATCGAGGAAGGACTCGAAAACAAGCAAAAAACTGCCGCAGTACTTTTGGATATTCAGAAGGCTTTTGACAGAGTTTGGCAAGAGGGCCTCATTTACAAGTTACTCGATTATAAAACTCCCCCTCACCTAGTCAAAATCATAAATTCGTACCTCAGCAATAGATCCTTCAGGATTAAATTAAACAACGTCTACTCCGACACCAAACCCATTTTAGCAGGTGTTCCTCAAGGATCTAAGCTGGGGCCTACTCTATTCTCAATCTTTATTAATGATATCCCTAAACAATTTAATACAATGTTATGTATGTACGCGGACGATACCGCAATACTAGCTAAAAACAAAAATCCCAAATACACCGCAATAGCTTTAAATAGACACATAAAAACTCTTGAGGGCTGGTTCTCTAAGTGGAAAATCGAAATAAATGCAACTAAAACTGAAGCCATATATTTTACTAGAAGTAACTTTTTAAAATTCCCCCCCCCCCCTTAAAATTAAAAATCAAAACATCCCGTGGTCTAAGGAATGCAAATATTTAGGAGTAATTTTAGATACCAGACTAACCTGGAAACCCCACTTTTACTACTTAGCAAAAAAGTGTCGAGACCTAATCCGTAAATTCTTTCCCTTAATTTCTCGATACTCCAAAATGACCAGGAGCAATAAAATACTTATTTACACCGCCTATTTGCGACCATTACTTACGTATGCCTGCCCGGTTTGGGGATATGCACCCAAGTCTAATTTCAAAATAATTGACAGAGTTCAAACCAACCTACTTAGGAACATTAGCGAACTGAAATGGTATATGTCCTCTGAAAATATGTATAAATCTCTTGACTACCTCCCTCTTAAAAAATTCATCAAAAAACTCTCCCAGAAATTCTTTACTAATATGGATAAAATTAATAATGAAGCAGTTAAAAACATTCCTAGATACACCCTGAATCCTAAATCCAGGAGACCTAGGAACATCTTAATTTAACTTTTTTTTTTTCGCAAAATAAATTAGTACAATCTCATAAATAAGTCTAAATCTCAATTACTTCCTTAAAAGCTTATCTCTTAGGTGCATACCCCACTCCCACTCACTTTAAAATAAACAAAAATCCTGACACTCGCCAACTCACCCACCCCTATCCAAAGGAAGCGCCACTTTTGCAGCATCATCAACATCCTGTAGCCCCACCTCCAGCTCCCCACCACCACCTACTACTACAGAAGACTCCACCGGATTGGTCGCCTCCACTCCCTCACCCCTGGACTCGCAGCCTTGCAGTTTCACCTCTCTTCAACTTCGCCACTTCAGTAAAGACCACCAAGCAGATCATCGAAGAAGACCACGGCAAACATCGACCGCCAGGCCACTAATCACTACCACCATTATTCGAGGGTAAGCCCCTGGCGGGGCTAGGTACCTCGTATCCTTCTACGCTTCTACGCATTGCTTACTACGAGGGTGATAATAGTTTAAGAGGATCAAAGTTCAGCAATGAGATGATCGAACATTGTCGTTACAATGTCAAGAAAATCCTTGGTGAGATGAATTATCTTTCTTGTCTAATTGCCCATGCAATGCCCGTAGATGAGCAAACTGACGATTTCATTGAATCCCCGAAAAGAAAAACAGCAAAAGCTATCACTAGCAACCAAGACAATCCTAAAATTAATCTTAAAAATAGATTTGAAGTGCTTTGCGATGAAATAATGAATATCGATGAAAATGAAGTAACTGTTGAAACCCCCAAAATTCAAAAAGTACCTCCAATAATGTTAAAATGTGAAAAAGATTTTAATAAAATCCTAAAAATAATTCATGAGAAATTCGGAGTAAAAAATAATATTCTTAGCAACGGATTTATTAAAATATTCCCCGAAACTATTGAAAATCATCAAGCAATACAAAAATTCTGCAAAGAAAATAATTTAGAATTTTTCGTAATTACCCCCAAAACACAGAGGCCAGTGAGAGTTGTCTTTAAAGGCTTACCGCTGGATTACATGAACGAGTCGCTAGAAGAGGAACTTAAAAATAGAGGATTTTCTGTAGGCAAAGTAATTCGATTAACTCAGTTTAAAACGCGAAGACCTCTACCCATCTTAATGGCGGAATTAAAAAACAACGCAACTGTAAAGCAGGTTTACGAAATTACGAACATTGATTATCTTAAAGTATCGGTTGAAGCTTTTAGAGGACGAAATCAAATTTCTCAATGTTACAATTGTAATAATTTCGGACATGTTTCCCAAAATTGCTCTTTAAAACCGCGATGTCTAAAATGTTCAGGTGATCATCAAACGAGAAATTGTAGTAATAAAGAACGTACGCAAAACCCAGTCTGTATAAATTGTAGCCAAGAGGGACATACTGCAGCATACCGAGGATGTCCAAATTTCCCTAAACCTAATCTCCCACCATTTAACAGAAATTATAAAAATCAATCGAATTTTGTTAAACCAAATTTCTCGTACGCAAGCTCTCTTAAATTTAATTTACCGCAGCAACCGGAAAAAATCAATAATAACCCAAATGAAAATAATTACATAAAGAATTCTGCCTCCGACTTATCAGACTTTTTTGAGCTATCCCAAGAATTATCAAAAATCTTTAAGAGTCTCCCAAAATTAAAAGACGCTATCAAAGAAATGAGAACTGTAAATTCGCCGATAGATAAGCTTTTCATCCTCTATAACTGTATCTGCTCCTGTACTGAGTAATTTTTCCTTTGCAATCTGCTTATATAGTATTACCTCAATAACCAATGAAAATCGAGCTTTCTTCACTTCTCCGCGCCACCCTCCCCCGATAGCTCTATGCAATATTACAGTCCAGGTCATTTCATTCGCAACCATGCTACTGTTAACGTCAGCCAATTTTGGAGGTAGCTCATCACGGGCGGATACTCCGTTAAGTTTTTATCTACGTTTTCTCTTCAGATCATTCTGTCCTCAGGTATGGAGGAGGACGGTTGTCCGGATGTTGCGGAGCTTGAATTGGAGCCAGCTCAAGGTGCTTCTAGCAAAAAGATTTGCCTAGACCTTACTGATTGCTTGCGGCCTAAGCTAACTCTCAGACATAACCATTGCCAATGTGACCGTTGCAGAAGAGTAGTTGTACTCGATAAGAGGGTCTACGCCCTCTCCCAGGAGCTTGCTTCAAATGAAAAAACTGTTATCAGTTTAAAAGCCGAAGGATCTGAAATGAATTTCTACCTGGATAGAATTGAAGGAGATATGCGAAGATTGAAGGAATCAATACTGAAGATTGAAGGAATAATCTGAAGGTGAGCTCAGCACAGTATTATCTACTGATTGCCTAGCTAGCAAGGAAGATAGTTTAAAAATGTCTCCCAAAAGAAAGACCTCTAAACCTAAAGATCCACCCCCAGCTGACATCGAAATAACTCTCAATAATCGTTTTGACCCCATAAATTCTCTACCAGATGAGCCCCCTGGAGATGCGCAGACTGAGCCTATAGTTAAAATTCCACCTCTAATGCTTAAGCTAACCAATGATTACAGCACCATCCTAAAGCAAATTGACGAGAAATTTGGAGTTAAAAATAATATCCTCAGGGATAATTTCATTAAAATCTACCCGGATACGGTTGAAAAATATAGGGAAATCCAAAAATTCCTCAAAGAAAATGAGCACAAATTCTATGTAATCCCTCCTAAGAGTAAAAGACCAGTCAGAGTAGTTGTAAAGGGACTCCCTTTAGATCATTCAATCCCTGAATTAGAAGTTGAATTAAAAAAACCAAGGCTTCGCTGTTAGTAAAATCACAAGATTAACCCAGTTCAAATCCAGAAGACCCCTCCCCATCTTTTTAATTGAATTAAACAAAAATGATCAGGTAGACGGAATTTTTAAGCTATCAACGATTGGATTTCTTAAAGTAACTATTGAAAGTTATCGAGGACGTAATACCATAGCACAATGCTTCAACTGTAACTTCTTCGGTCATATAGCAGCTAATTGCTCTCTTAAACCTAGATGCCTTAAATGAGCCAAAGATCACCAAACAAGAAATTGCACCCAAAAAGAAAAAGTTGAGAACCCAAAGTGTATCAACTGTGACCAGTTCGGTCACACAGCAGCTTTTCGCGGTTGTCCCAAATATCCTAAAATTCCCTCCCCGCTAGCAAATAGAATAAGTTACTTCAGATCGAACTTTGTAAAACCTAACAACTCGTTTTCAAGCATTCTCAAAACCAGTCTCCCTCAGCAACAATCCAACCCTGTAAATTTTCCCTCCCAAACAAATCATCTTGATCGCCCTGAAACTGATATCTCACACATCTTTGATCTAGTAAATGAAATAAAAGCCCTCTTCCTTGTCTTTCCCAAGCTCAAGCTAGCAATCAATGAAATGAAAGCATCTACCGACCCCATGAAAAAACTCTTCATCCTTTTTGATTCCCTCACCCAAACGCAAACTCCTTAAAAAATTTTCTGTACAAGTCTTTTATAGTCAGATCTCTTCACAAGTAACAGCCAATCACCATGCAGCTCTCGTCCAACCCACGTCCACTCTCCTCCTTCCAGTGCAGCGATCCTGTACAGTCCAAGCCATTCTTCTGCTTGCCGAGCTCTTGTCAACATCTCCCAAGTTCGAGGATAAGCCCCTGCCGGGGCTAGGCGCCTCGTAATCCTTCCATTCCTTTGCTCTTCAGATCATAGACTATCTGGTTTGCAGATGGCATTAAAAAGGATCAGGAACTTAGCAGTGGGATCAGTATTATTTTTCATATCTTTGGCGGTTTTAATTAGATTGGGGAATAATTGAAATAAACTTTTGATCTCGTTGAGGGCCTCTAACATATCCTTAATATCATCTGCGGGTGGAATGTTATTCTGAGGCGGCTCATTCTGATTTATGATTTCTTGTTGCTGGATATTAGTTTTTAATGAATTGGCATACGAAAAGTTTTGCATGCGGAGGTTTGGGTTAAAATAACTAGCTCTATTTTGTTGAGTGGTATTCAATTTTCGAAACTTAGGGCATCCTCGATACGCGACGGTTTGCCCCATTTGCTCGCAGTTTATACATTTGGGTGTTTTTACTTTTTCTTTAACATTAAATTTTCGGGTTTGGTGGGAACCACCACATTTTAAGCTGCACGGCTGCATGCAACAGTTTCTAGCAATACGACCGAAAAGATTGCAGTTGAAACACTGAGAGACGGAATTCCGTCCCCTGTAGCTTCCTACAATAATTTTTAAAAAGCCGATATCCTTGATAATAAAAATTTAGTCTACCTCCTCGTTTTTATTTAATTCCACTAAATAGATTGGTAGGGGCTCTCTGGTTTTGTACTGAGTGTCTCGTAATCTGGTTTACAACAAATCCTCGATCATTAAGATCTCTTTCAATTAGTTCGGTTTCGTAATCAATGGGTAGTCCTTTCACGATAACTTTTACGGGTCTTTTCGATTTTGGGGGAATTATTTAGTATTCTAGATTTTTATCCTGACAGTATTTACAAATATCTTTGTGGTTTTGAACAGATCCAGGGAAGATTTTAATAAAACCGTTTGTTAGTAATTTTCTTTCACACCGAATTTTTCATTTATTTCTTTTATAATTATGTTGTAATTCTTGATATATTTCATCATAAGGGGGGTATTTTAGGAGGCTTTTCAGTTACATTTCTCTCCGATCCATTATTCTCAGAGGGATCTATTTGTTCTTCGTTAAGCGTGTGGAAGCGATTATTTAAGCTAATTGGGGTCACGGGTTTAATAACATTAACTGATTTTGCAGACTTTCTTTTAGGGGACATTTGAAAATCTTTAACCTGTCTTTTCTCTGAGTAGCTAATATAGAAAATAACTTATCCCTGAGGTTTTCCGTCTCCTTCGTCAATCTGTTGATATTAACGCTGGCCTTGTCATAGTTCTCCTTGTCGTTGGGGCCAAATTTCTTTAGTTGGTCTATCGTGCAATAGTGACCTTTCATAATCGCTTTCATTTTGAAATCGAGTGCATTAGCAATGAATCTAGCGCGGTTGCATATTTCGCAATCACATCTTAGGTCGATTCTGGCTATATGTTCTCTATCTGATTCGATCACTGAAGTGTCAACGCATTGCTTTTTGCAACTACTACCTTAGTCCTCCTCCCCCTTCCAATACAAATCCTGAAAAGGACGAGACGGGGGTAAAGTAATATCAGCAACTAGCTCCTAATGGTGCTGCCTAACATTCCTACGACCGCTCTCCTCCATGTTCGAGCGGTGAAGGAAAATACAGAAAATGACGAAAATTTTGAAATTTGTCTCACTCACTCTGGCTACTCGTCCCTTATATGGCCGAGGAAGCGTGTGCCCCGAAACACGCGAAACTTTTCAAAACAACGCGCGAGATCTAGCGGCTATTAGACTATTCCTTTCGCCAAACCAACCAAGCTGGCGCGAAGCTCCTCGCCAAACGTCGCCATCTTTATCTATTTTCGTGGCGCTCGACCGCTTGTAACATTGCCGCCTCCTCAAGGACTGCACGTCCCGGGCAGAACAGACCCCGAGCAGGAGACACTCAATGGTTACAATAATATAGACATTAATTTGCAGACATGAGCATTGAAAAACAATTAACATAAATAACACTATTTACAAACATACAGGTCATGTTTACATAAATGAGGAAACCATGGTTTCAATTAATTACTTGAAGAGTTACCATAATAAGGGAATAGCAGGTCATAATGTACTACTCTTGGTTTTGAGTTCGGTGATTTTCTTATTATTCGAACCACAACGTCATTCAGTCTTTTCAGGACTGTATAAGGGCCTTCCCAGGAAGTCTGAGGCTTCGGAAAGAGTCCCTTTCGTCGAATCGGTTTCCAGAACCATACCTTGTCACCTTCATTGAATTCATGTCCGGTGGCTTTAGTGTCGTACCTAGTCTTCATCTTCTCCGTCGCTATGTTGATCCGATCTCGGGCAAACCTGTGTACGTCTTCTAAACGGGCCTGGAGGCCTTGAACATAATTCACAGGCGAAGAAGACGTATCCGGTGGACACCCGAACAGAAGATCATAGGGGGTCGGAGTTCTTTTTTATTTCCATTTTCCCCCCGAGGAAGAGGTCCCAACATGTCAAAGACGATTCTCTCAAATGGTGCACCTTCTTTACGGGCGTTACAGTCATCACATGTTCTGCACCATTCTTGAACATCCTATTTCATGTTGTTCCAATAGAAACGTTCCTGGACTTTATGAATTGTCTTCATGACTCCGAAGTGGCTACCCGCAGGACTGCTGCGTAATTCCTTTAGTACTTAATTTATCCCTGATCGGGGAAGCACAAGTTGCCACTTAAATGACTTCCCATCTTCGGACTTCCATTTTCTATACAAGATACCATTTCTAATTTCGAGTGAATTCCAGAGAGCAAAATAACGCCTAGTTCCAGTACTGAGGCTTGAAATGTGCTGCCATTCAGGTCTTGAATTGTTTGATTGCATAACTTCCATAATCAGTTTAATATCAGGATCATTCATTTGTTCCTTGCGAACCTCTTCATTACTCCAGGGATTAGATTGAGGTGGGACGGCTCCTGCGATTTGGCGCATAGTTGATGTATCAATGCCATATTTCTTTTCCGCAGAGGAACAGTAGCGACAACCCTCAGAGCAGGGCTTTCTTGATAAGGCATCTGCATTTCCTCCTCCAGAACCTAAATGAAAAAGAGTCACGACTTCTGATGTGGAGTGCAGGGAGTGGTTTTTAAAGTCAATTATGAAGTCATACTTCTTCAGAAAGTCCATTCCAAGTATAAAATCATCTGCAATTTCAGCTACGTAGACGACATGGTCATAAGTAGCATTCCCAAATCTAATCGCAATGTTCATTTTCCCAATAATTTGGGATTCTGTCACCATTGGCCGTTTGGAGGGTGACGCAGGGCGGTGTCCAGAGTATTTTCCTTCCAAGTTGGTCTGCAACATTTCTTCGCATGATGGTTACGTTGGCTCCTGTGTCAGCGATCATTCGGAAGGGAATTCCATTGACGAAGGTTTCAACAAAAAAAAAAAAAACCATTTTCACCACCGCCTCTTGAAGATACCTGTAAAACTCTGAAACGGTTTTCCTGGTTGCTTCTAGAAGAGTCTTTAACCCGTTTATCTAAGCGGACTAGACAATTCCTTCGAACATGGCCCTCGTCGCCGCATTTCCAGCATTTAATATATCTCTCGCCCTGTTTGTTGGGCCTTTCAACTCTTTTCCGGATAAACTGGAAAATTGTTTTCATCATTTCGAATAGATTTTGCAGCGAAGGATCCGATGCGTCTTGAACCGTAGCACCTCTAATTGAATGGTGATCCCTCCTTGCAGCTTCTTGAGCGGCTTCAATTTTCATGGAATAAACCAAAGCTGTTTTCAAATCCTTCAACTGAGCCATTCGCAAGGACATTTGTATCTCTGGATCCCTCACACCATCAATGAAATACTGCAGGGCCAGTGTTTCCCGTACCTCGGCAGGACAGTCGGAGAAGGCAAGATGGGAGAGTCTCTCTACATCTGCTGCAAGCTCTTGCAGACTTTCGTTCGATCGTTGTTGCCGAGTCTTTAATTGAAGACGGCTATAGTCCTTGAGGCATTTTTCTCCGAAGCGCAACTCCAGAGCGTTTGAAAGAGCATCAAAGTCCAGATGTTGATCCTCGGGAATAGTTCTCAAAATAGCAACAGATTCAGCCCGTAGTGATGCAGCCAGTTGACGAGCCTTCGTGACTGGATCCCAACCATTGGCTTCTGCGACGATGGAGAATTGAGTCTTGTGAACTTGCCACGAGGTTTTTCCGTCGTAAGTGGACACTTTAATGTTTGATTTAGGAAAAAAAGGTACATGCTGAGCTATTTCAGGCTCTCGGACATTCGAGGATTGGTTTTCAGATTTTATCTGTCGACCTTCCATTCTCTTAAATTTTTCCTCAACTTCTTGTGCAAATGCGTTGAATCTTTCATCAAATTTCTTTTCAACTCTACGGAGATTTTCACCATTCTGCTCAAAACTCTGCTGAATATTGCGAATCTTTGTATCGTTCTCTTGAACCTTTTCCGCCAAAGCATCGACTTTGGTTTGAATTGCTTCAACAATAATAGCTTGGCCTCGTTCTATCTTCTTCATCTTCTCTTGCCATTTTTCTATCTTCTTCTCCATCTTCTATTGCCCTTCTTTCATTTCTTTAATGAAAGCAAAAAGCTGTTCAAATTTTGCTTTATCTGCTTCCTCCATCGCTCTAGTTTTCACCATTCAATCCCACTTCTGACACCAGTTGTTGCGTTTTTAGCGTAGCGGGTTCGGATTGGATGGACTTTACTTGAGGGCAGCACAAACAAATTTATTAACAGCTATTTGCAGGATAATTGAAATTGCAGGATAAAGTAAAAATTTCAGATAAAAACAATCCAGCAGTCAACAGTCGCTTACAGCGTAAATGCAAGACTTACGCACAATAAAAACAGACTGCAAAAGAGCTATCGTATAGCACAGTAAACAGTAAGTCACAGCGAGCTCAATAATACAACGTTAACAGCAAACGTAAACACAGCTCACTAATCCTCTAGTCCAGCGAGACGCTTCTCTTCCGAGAGAAAACTCTCAACTGACTCATTCACTCCGGCTACTCGTCCCTTATATAGCCGAGGAAGCGTGTGCCCCGAAACTTCTCAAAATACCACCCGTGATCCAGCGGCTACTAGAGCATTCCTTTCGCCAAACCAACCAAGCTGTCGCGAAGCTCCTCGCCAAACGTCGCCATCTTTCGCGGCTCTCACTTGGTTGTAACTATATATATATATATATATATATATATATATATATATATATATATATAAAATATAATTAGGGAGAGTGTTAGCTATGAGTAGGAATTGAAAAAAAAAAGTTCTAAATTCTTGTCAAAGTTTAATATTTCGTAACTACTGTGCGTCAATACCATACAAGTCATTCTCTTCCATGATACCTTTGAAAAGAATGCGTAAATGTTGGGGAAATGCGGGAAGTATTTATCTCTTTTTACGGAGAGTGTGTTAACAAGAATTGTATAAAAAAAGTTTTTTTTTTTTTTGGATCACGAAATAAGTATACATTTTAAAATGAAGTTAACGTAGTCTAATTTAAGACAAAATTAGGAAATTGTTTAAGATTTAAATTTTAATAACAGACAAAATTATCTATACTGCTATTATAAATGTGAAAGTTTGGATGGATGGTGTTAGTAATCACACCAGAACAGCAAAATAAAATTGAAATTCAAAACAGATATAGATGATAGACTAAAATCGGATATAGGCTACTATTTATTCCAGTTAATTGAGTGGTTAATTTTTTTATTAATTAAAAACTAACTTTCTCGTCAAAAATCTTCATTTTCCCACCGGCAAAATGAGTGTGACTTCAGTTTGTTTGTTTTCTCTCACGCTAATGAGGTTAGGTTTAACATGCTTTCCACCGGTTATTTTAAACGATTCTGTTTATTTTCTTATTGTTTGGTGTATTTAAAATTATACACTTTGAATTAGTCGATCATTCGGATTCATTTTGCATACTTTCGAATTAAAATAAAATATAATAAAAGAAATTAAAAATTTCTAATTTGTGGTACTTTACTCCAACTGGCGTAGAAAAAACACACATTTGCGGTGCCCCATTTGGCGATGAAAATTCACGCATGTGTACGGTTTGATAACATTTTACATTACGATAATACCGTCAGTTCTCACGCATACACATCAAAATTTCTACTCGTACTAAGTCGTAAGTAAAAGCTGGTATGTAATATAAAAAGGCTTAATGTAAGAATTGTATAGTTATTGCAATAAAATTTGTATAATAATTGTATAATTATTGCAATAATTGCCTCATTAACTTAAAATTTCAAAGCTTCCCTCATAATTGTATCTTAAAATTCATGGAGCATTTATTTACAACGTTATTAGAAACTATATGAATAAACCATAAGTCTCATCTTGTTGACAAGAAATTGAGGCTAACTGTTAGCTTAATAATATCGCGCACGTACAAAAAATAAACAAACAAAAAATCAAAAGGAAATCTGCTACGCATATTTCAATGTATCATGTCAGAACATCATTTCTTGAACGTGCTCGTGCAAGTTAAATTATATTTTTACTCATTTTAATTGTTTCACTGAATGAGTCACTTTGGTATTGCAAACGATCCAAATTTTTTTTTTTTTGTCTCGGATTGATTGTTTAAAAAAATGTAACATTTCTTATTTATTTCATTTCATATAATCCGTGCCCAACATGACATTTTTCTAGGTTTTATTTGCTGTAGTCATTAACTTTTGTAAATGCAATGGAAACACGTTATTAAAAGCTGATTTTGTGAGATGCTCGTGCAGATAATAAAATTTTTATTATTTTTCGACCACGGATTTTTGTTGACGCCAAAAAACCTCAGCCCCAAAACAACACCATATTATGGCATGATAAAAAAAAAAAGGAAAAATGAACATTAATCCTTAGAATAGATTTTCTTCTGCTTATCTTTGTTTGGCCTCTATACCCTCACGTTATTATAAGAGAATGATTTCTGTATGCCGAAGAGCTCAACTCTTACCAGCCCTTTCCTCTTCTCCAGCTGGAGTCATTACACCGACAGTTTTTCTCAATTCTGGGAAAATCATGGCTTTCAGCTGTCGAGCCATATATTTTTGGTTATGCGCTCAAAGAAAAGCAGTTAAAAGCTAGAATTCTTTATTTGACGGCTTTTTCACTGATTAAATTACTTATCTTCTTACATAGGTCATCATTTAAAGACTCGTAAAATAACATCAAAACTCTTAGAAGACCAGCATTAGTGGTGCCTCAAACGCTTTCTCGTATAAAGTCTAATAACGATGCCATTTCCCACAAAATTATAATCCTGGAAAAATTATGAATTTTGTTTAGTGTAGAGAACGTCTTACTTGTGACTGGCATACATATTAGACATTGATTAAATTTTATTTGAATCTATTGCGCCATCATGGCGAGTTTTTTGGCGATTAATCCCTGTCAGGCGTTTAATAGTTTCCGAAAACCGAATTTATGTTACAGATGCATTTTCTCTCATCTGATTGAAACCAGCATTTACATAAAATTAAATTTTTAGTTACATCATCATATACCAAATTTTTTATGTTTAAGCGCTTACATGTTTTGAAAGTACAGACTGACATAGACTCGGATTGGCGTGCACCGATATAAATGTTACATCCGTCCAGCGAATATTATCCATCTAATTCTCTTAGTTTTGTAGCTATCACGTTAGCTTATATTCGAGCAGTCGTATAGACTTCTGCATAGAATTTACTCATAACTTGTCAGAAAACTGCAAATTTGGTCTAGACCGAATTTGCAGATAGTTCAAAGCTTTTTATGGTACTTAGTATTATACCTTCGTAACTCTATGGGAACATGTTCGATTTTGGAGGTAAATCGCCAAAGCCAGCGAAACCAACAAAATGGTGGACGACAGTTAAGGTTTAAACAATTTTTAAAATAGTGGCGGTTTAGCAACTCATTAACGACGCCTTCAAATTTGGCAATAAATATCGACAGTCTAATACGTAAGTACCCTTTTTAAGTTGTCTTTGGCGGGGGTAGACGTGTTTTAAAAATGTGTTTTTCAAGATCAATGAGATCTTCACCAAAATTTGGATGATGGCGATTACAATACTTCATCTATACTTTAATCGAAGTAGTTAAAAAGCTTTCATTTTTTTTTTCTTCGTTCAAAAGATGAAAGCGCTCCTATTATATCCGGCATGTTATTGTGATTCGGACGATCTATTTTTTAATGAAGGAAATCCAGTAAGTCATATACTGAAAAAAATCTTATGTTTTAGATAAAAATAACAGAAAATAAATGAAAATATTGGAATCCTTATAGTGATATAAGTAACTAAGTTTAAGTACTGTACATTTAGATGTAGATTTACGATCTAACTTTTTAAGGTAAAAATGTGACTAAGAATATAAAAAGAAAAAAAAAATACGTCTTTAATATGAAATTAACCTATTTCCAATGTTTTATTTCTTTTAGGCTACTTTTGAACGAATGGAACAATTTTATTAAATCAGACTAATAGATTAGTTTTTACCGTTAATCTGAAAATTAAGGAACAAAAATAATTAAATATATATGCATATTAAAAGTAATATTTTACTCGCTCTCCTATAATTTAGTACGTTAAAGCGTTTGCATGGCTGACAAATGTGGGATCTATATTTTAGGCATACCTAAGTTTAGCCAACAATATTTAAAACAAGTTTACCATATGCACTTGAAAACCTTTGCATGCAGTGAAAATTAAGTGAAAGTATTAAGTAATTTGAAATGCAAAAAGTGCTTAAAAATCAATATCTCAATAATAAGATGAAATCAATATCTCAATTTCCCTTAAATTAATGTAGGATTTAAAATAAGAATAAATGTCTAAAAAAAGATGTGTCATCTAATTAGAAAGTTACGTAAATTTGCGTATCAAAGAGTTAGTAACGGAATGATTGATAATTAATTAGCTGCAATCCAGTAGCCATTGGAGATTTTCCTTTAACGAAACGCAACTGTGAGCCAGTTTTCTCTGAAATTTCTTTTGAAACTAAGCTAGGCCTCTAAGGGTAGTGAAATACTCATTATTCTGATGTTTATCTGGCTAGATTCTTTACTCAGGTTTTATTTTTGAAAACTCAGTTAGAGCAGTATTATATTAATGCCATTGTATTCAGGGCCTGGTAAAAGCAGGGGCTCGGCTAAGTCGGGCCCTGATTGTATTATTTTTTCGTTAAATTTAAGAATGTCGAAGAGTTCGTCTTTTTAAAAACCTAAGTTGCGATTTTTATGTTAGAACGTTGTAGTAAAATTAAGCCGCTCTTTTTAAAATTAAATTTGCGGGATTTTGATGCTATAAACTCATCTAATATATAAAATACAAAGGTGTATGGCTCAGAAATTGGCTTTATTTGTTATTGTTGAATGGCGATAGTCAAATATAAGCAAACTATCATGCTGATTGTCCTTACGGCTGTATCGCCTCAAGTGATAAATTAATGGAACTGCAAAATTTTTTTTTTAATGTTCAGAAAAGTTGAGTAGTGTCACCAATAAGAATAAAAAACTGCTAATGAAATCGAATTCTGTTGTGAATAAAAAGTTAAATTCAACGCCAAATTAAGCTTAGCTGCAGTTAAATAGGTAACCGTTATGACATGAAACATTAATACATAAGATCTGCTATTTTCCATTATATACTGGAGTGACAAAAGTCATGGGATAGCAACATGCAAATATACAGATGGCAGTAGTATCGCAGCGAAAAAGTATAAATGCGCAGTTCGTTTTCCAGAGCTTTCATTTGTGTCCAAGTTATTTAAGTGAACAGGTTTTTCGTGATTTATGGCGGCACGACGAGAACTAACAGACTTTGAACGTGGAATGTTAGTTGGAGCTAGACGCATGGGTCATTCCATTGCGGATATCGTTAGTGAATTCAACATTCCGAGATCCACAGTATCAAGAGTGTGCCGAGAGTATGAAATTTCAGGCATCGCATCCCATCATGGACAGCGCAGTGAGCGACCACCTGCACTTAACGACCGAGACCGCCGACGTCTGTGTAGAATGGTCAATGTTAACAGACACGCAACACTTCGTCAAATAACTGCAGGAATCAATGTACGACGTACGAGGGACGTGTCCGATTGGACTGTGCATCAAAATTTGTCTTCCTTGGGCTATGACAGCAGAAGACCGACTCGAGTGCCTTTACTGACAGCACGACATCGCCTGCAGCGACTCTCCTGGGCTCGTGAGCATATTGACTGGTCCCTAGACCAGTGGAAAACCGTGGCGTGGTCAGATGAGTCACGATTTCAGTTGTTACGAGCTGATGGTAGAGTTCGAGTGTGGCGCAGACTCCACGAAGCCATGGACCCAAACTGTCAGCAAGGCACTGTTCAAGCTGGTGGTGGCTGTATAATGGTGTGGGCTGTTTTTACATGGCATGGACTCGGTCCTCTGGTGCAACTGAACCGATCATTGACTGGAAATGGTTATGTTCAGCTGCTTGTAGATCACTTGCAGCCGTTCATGGACTTCACGTACCCACACAACGATGGGATTTTTATGGATGACAATGCGCCATGTCACCGGGCCAGAACAGTTCGCGATTGGTTTGAAGAACATTCCGGACAATTCCAGCGCATGATCTGGCCACCTAGATCGCCCGATATGAATCCCATCGAGCATTTATGGGACATCATCAAAAGGTCCGTTCGTGCCCAAACTCCTGCACCATCCACACTTTCACAATTATGGACATCTATACAGACAGCATGGTTCAATATTCCTACAGAGGACTTCCAACGACTTGTGGACTCCTTGACTTGTGGACTCCATGTCGGTCCTCCTTTTGCACTTCGCCGGGCAAAAGGAGGACCGACACGATACTAACAGTCATCCCATGGCTTTTGTCACTTCAGTGTATAATGTTGTTTCATGAAATAACTGAGCTATACGCTTTTAAAGTAAAATATACATATTTCAAAAATTTTATATTTTAAAGTTTAATTAGCATTTGTTTGTTAATTGATTCCATTCATACATATAAGTATTATTATATAACAATATGGAAATGTAATAAATACATTCAATATTAATAATTAAAGAGCCAGAAATGTGAAGTTTGAATTTTATCGAACAAACTATTCGGAAAAAGTAGCTACTTAAATTTGACTTTTAACTTTCCTTCAGAATTCATCAATTTAATATCGAATATCCCCTTCTTATCCGCATCAAGTAATACAAAAAAAAATTTTTAAGTCAATTCCTTCTTAGGTCAAGAAAGAATTTTTTATTCATTTATTTTTTATTAAATGATTACAATTAATATAAATAATTCCTCAAAAAATGAATTATTTACGCAAGAATCGAACTCGCATTCTTCAATTTCGCTCAAAAAATGCTGAAATTCTCGCATTATACTGATTGATTGCCTGTCGATTTCAAATTTCATTGCAAACTGCTAATACTCTAAGTGTTAAAAATTAATCAAATTTAATGAATGAATTAATATTTGAAACAAACTGTATCAACATCGAGTGTGATCCACTACGAGTTTACAAAAGTTTACTTGAACTTAAAGGGATGAATAAAAAGTATTTTATTAAGGATTCAAAATTTGAACAAGATATAAAAATATGTATAGGGTGAATGTGAACTAATAGTAGAAATTGAAAAATCACTGCTTAAAACAAGATAAAATCAATTTTTTACAATCCTTCGACGATTTAAAACATGTATTCTCTTGACGCTATAATATGCACTTCAAAATGGCAACACCGATCATCTGTGGGCGCCATTGTGAAGTTCAATCGCGTTTTCTTTCCCGGCGGACATTTTATGTGTGTTTCGTCACTCGCATTCGTGAAGCTTTGTAAGATTTTATTCTTCTTTCTTCTCCAGTCCGTGGTGCGATCGTCTGAATTATTGCGAGAACGCCACCGGGACACGCGGGGGATTGGCGTTTTTATGTGTTCTGATGTTGCGACGACAATGGAACATCACTCAAAAAACGCGTGACGAACTCTATTGTCTTTCGAATGGCTCTCTCGAGCCATATTTGGAACGGGTGGAATGATGATAGCTAGAAAGGAAGGGAAAAAAGTTGAGGAAAATTGAATTCGAAGAATATTTTCCAGTTTTCTGTGTTAGAACATGAAAATGATCTTGTCAGTTTGACGCAATCTCTGCGAGCTATTTATTTTAAACGATTTGTTCTGGTTTTGCATCTCAGTTTTTCACGCAAGTTTGTTAAAAAAATATTTTTCAATTCCTACTATTAACTCATAATCTCCCTAAACATAAATATCTTGTACACATTTTCAATCGTTAAAAAAAATACTTCCTATTCATCCACTCAAATTCAAGTAATTTTTTTAAAACTTGTAGTGGACGATACTCGATGTTAATGCAGTTTTTTTTCGAATCTTAATTCATTATTTTTTTATTTATTAATTAAAAACTAAATTTCTCGCCAAAACTTTTTATTTACCCGTCACCAAATAAGTAACGAATTCAGTTTTTTTTTCTCACGCCAATGAGGTTAGGCTTAACATGTTTTCTACCAATTATTTCAAACGATTCTGTTTATTTACTTAAATGTTTGATGCATTTGAAATTAAACGTTGTTAATTAATCGTTTTTTTCGGATTCATTTTGAAGTACTTTCGAATTAAAATAATACAGACTAAAGAAAATTAAAAAAAAATTCTAATATCTACTGCGTTACCCCAACTGACGTAGAAAATTCACGCGTCTGCATTGCTTCAATTGGTATTGAAAGTTCAATGCCAATTGAGTGTGTTCTGCTTGCTTTATTTTCAACGGATATGAGCTTGATTTTTATATATATATTAATAAAAATAATAATATAATTTTTTGATCAATTATTTATATTCATTTTAACTTTTTAATAAAAAGTAACTAAAATAATTCTTTTTTGACCTAAGAAAAACTTAACTAACCTAACTAATCACTTAACTTAAATTTAAAACTTAATTTTACTTTAACTTAGGAATTAACTTCATTTGTTTCATATTACTTGTTATATATTTTTATGTCTTGTTGAATGAATGGGAGAAATTTTTATTCCAAAATGGGATACGAATGTGCTTTTCCGGCGTGCACCAAGAGCCAGATTTATTCTCTCCTCACTTCTTGCATTTTTCAATTTTCTCTCTTACTTCTGGATTTGCGTGCAAACATAATTAAAAAACAACAACTTTTTTTTCCGATTTGAAGGAGATTTAAAAGTTGAAATTTTTGAACATTACAAAACTTTCTCAATATTTATTTATAATACCCTGTACTTTAGTTACGCGGCCTTTTTCATATCAATGGAATAATTGAATAAGAGATGTGCTTAATTTCTTAGGACCATATTATTTTATAACAGGATTCTTTTTACTCTTAGGATCAATGCAGTCTACTTTATTCTTTTCAAATAAAGCGTTTTCTTCTTTAATATAATGAAAGAGGTATGTTCGTAGAGGTTCCCGTTATTAAAACTGTTTTCAGGCGAAATAAAATAGTTTTTCCGGCTCCAAAAATTCCTGGAAATGGCCAGTTTATTGCGGACATATTGAGGTTAGGGATTGCTCTGGCGAGGTCACCGCCAGTAATTATTTGTCCGTCCTCTTGCTTTTGATGAGAACGAAATTTCAGAGGAGGTCTCATTAGGGAGGTTCAAGTCTTTCTAATAAAGTTTAAGAATATAAAGAATTCAAAATTTAAAAAGAAAAAAAACTTATTTGGGTTTTTGAAATATGCTTTGAGTTTCAAGCATTCACATTTTGTCCTTGTCTTTTCTCAAAATTTATTAGGAAAGATAAATGTCTAGATCTTGAATTTTAACTTCGATCTTTAGATTTTAGATTATCGATTTTATGTTAAGATCATAACCAAATTTTTTTTCGCCTATCTCGATATGTTTTTGAGATATCGTGAGCACAAACTGATTAAAACTGACATAGTTCCGATTTTTTTTTCCGAACACAGAGTGAACGGGATTGTGTCACTTGCGCTCAGTCTCATTAACGCTAACTCATTAGAGGGTGTCATTTGCGCTCACATGGTAGGTTTACTGCAATTTAATCACCTTTTTCAGGAAAACTTGGCGTGCATCTAGAGGGGCTGAAGAGAATGCACGTTTCTCGCATTGATAAGATTAAGTGACATAATTAAGGGTCCTTATCTTTGAAATAATCGATTTTTTTCTCACGGTAAAACTGTAAAATTTTCTTTAAGAACGCTAGATGCATTTTTAATAGTTTATTTTAGATTAGGGGTTAGATTAAATTTAGAGGGAAAAGGGAGAGCGAAAAAATATATAAATCTAGCTCAGGGATGTATAACCTTTTCAGGATGAGGAGCCAAAATATGAAAAGAGATCATGAAGAGGGCCAAAAAAGCACATAAATGCTAAAAAATATTAAAAACGCGAAAACATTGGAGTTTTTTTATGGCAATACGCATGAATTACAATTATTACTTTACTTATTTTATTCATGCACACATTATGCATTAAATAAATGAATAAAACACAATTATAGCTACGATTACCTAAACCTAAAAAAAAGAGATTCCTGCTAAAAAGAGCGCAAACTTGAAATAGAATAACAGAGGAAAACTTTTTGGTGATTATACAGAGAACGCAATTTAAATTTTGGAAAAAAAATTAATAATCGAAATTAATAAAAATAATGAATTTATTTAAAGTTATTGATTTTATGTTGGGCTTAATATTAGTTGTAGCAATGCGTAGAACAGTAGAAAGGTTCTCATCTCATTCTTAATTTTTATTTGTTTAAATTCATTAGTGAGAAAATTTGCTCACAAATGTAAGGGCTTTTAAGAAAGTTGCACATGCAGCTGCATTTTTCTTTAAGCATAAAAATTCGTATAGCAAATCTTTATAAAATTCTAATATCGGTTTACCTTTGAACTGATTTTTGGAAATAATCAGATTTCTGTAAATCAATTTAGGCTAACTGCATACTCTCATCCACTAGATTAACATCAACAGAAAATGGAGAAGAAAATTCATCAAATTCCGTTTGGCACTTTTCAAAATCTGAAAACCGATCATCAAATGCTTTATGAAATATTTGAATTGGATCCTCATACTGCATTTTCATGTGTGGAAATTTTTCACGTTCGCGAGCTTCTCCTTTACGAAAATCGTACTCGCCGTTAGCCATGAAGGGAACAAACTGAAAAGCTTCGTAATAAAAAGTAAATAAATTTAATGAACAACTGCTAATTATTTATTCTGATGTAGAATCGTTTTTTTTTTCAGATTTTTATCCTTTTTCATTTGAAAAAAGTCTCATTTCATTTTAAATTAGTCATATTTTATTAACAACATTCGCGGGCCAACTTCGAAGGCTATGCGAGCCAATTTTGGCCCGCGGTGCATAGGTTGAGCATCCCTGATCTAGATGATAGAATAAACCGAACAGTAGAAAAATATTCTTTGTAACTCTCGCTAATATAACAAAATTGTTATAAAATTATTTTAAAGCAATGATTAATAAAATTTTATTTGATTTTTTTTTAAATAATACTAATAATAACTGAAAAATAATTCAATAACAATTGAAAAATAATTTTCAGTAATAAAATAGAATTGAAAAAACTAAGCAAGTGTAAACTTGAAGAAAAAAATGCTTTTAGGTAATATGAATGTTTTTTCATGCATTGGTTACTTTTTCTTACTTTTTTTGCATATATTAATCTTTCTACTTACCATCAATGGTTAAAATTGTATTTAAGTTGCAGTGTGAAAGAGAATATTTTGTGTATTTTAAAAACTGTTGAATTGAAATATGATTTGTGTTATATATTTGAATAATAGCATTTTCTTAATAAGCTATTTATATATACTTACAAGTTTTTTTGATTGATACATTGAATAACCACTTTGCAATGTTAAAGTATTTCAAAGAAATTTTTAAAACGCACATGTCTACTGCTAAATAATTTTATCTAATTATCTTAAAGATGATGATGAAACTAAAAGCAAAAGCATTTCCTTAATACTTATTACTAACACTAATTTGCTATCACATTTGATAAGATATTATGCTTCAAATATTCTAAATTATTCAGCATGAAATTATAATATTCATTTCCTTGTAATTTATAAATTTAAACAGAGGTTACGCTTTAAAAAAATCCTTCTTAAAATAGTCGAATATTTCAGTTGGGGAAAAAACTCCTTATATAAATTGTTATATAATTGAATAATTATATAACAATTTATGTAATTTTAATAAAATTGTCTTCAACGGAAAATGAAACAAAGTTTGTTTTCCCTCATATAAATATAAGGCAAGCAAATGTCCAAATTACCATCAATATTTGAAATTTTTAAAAATGAAAATAAAATAATTATTACATTTTTAGCCTTTCCTTAGAACTACTTAATTTGTTTGAATATTATACTATGCCAAACTATAATTTATACTAAATATGGAAAAATCTTAATATGCATCCTGATTGTGATAAAGGTAAATATAGTTAATCTTTTAAAAATTGTCACTAAAAGCTATAATATTAAATTTTAGAATAGCAAACCTATAAAATAATTGTTAATTTGTCAAATATTTGCAATATAGCTGGAAGAAAATTGAAATAATGTTTGAAAACTGGTCGTTTAAAACTATAGGTGTATAAAATTTTTATTATAATAATTGTAGATATAAAAGTGTGAAATATTTTTAAATCTCCGTAGCTTTTATGTCATTTTATATTTTTAAACTCCTTAGTACTCAAGTTTTATGTCATTTTAGTACAAATAAAATTACATTATTTATTTAAATCAGATTCATTAAATCAGTTCAATAGTGAAAAATGGTTTTTGATTTACTATTTCCTATCAACTTATAAAATCTAAACTCAAGTTTGATATTTTATGAACTGTAGCATTTCTTTTTTTATTCGTTTATTCTTCAAGATATAAAAGCACACTTATTGATTGGTGTCTTTTTATATTGATTATAATTTTTTTTAGTTTTTTTCCAACTCCAATTAATGATAATGATTACAAATGTTTTCTGAGAGTATCGATAGACCTCTTGATCTGAACATCAAATTCAGAAAATAATTTAAATTCTAATTTAAGCCCTTTGGGGGAGTCTCCTTCCACCCCTCAAAAAAGAATAACCTAACATTATTAATTTCAAGCTGTTTTAATTCTATTTCCGCTTCGCTAAAGCCTGTAACATATTTATAGCCTTTTCAATAAATTATTTAAAAAAATATCCTGGAATTGTATTAATTGAAGAGCATAAAAATTTGTTCCAAATTAACTCCTTCGACACTTATTCAGAATTCCATTATAACAGTTATTAATAACACTTGGGCATATGTGATAGAGTTCATGTGATATAAGGACTGACTTTTTAAATTAATCAGCAAAGATTTATAAAATATCCACTGATAAAGTTAATTCATTTCTTAGTTTAGATATAAGACTTGGTATTTAAGACCAGGGATAATGATTTCCCGCCCTCTTTTGTACACTTAGTTTTCGTGAATTCCGTTGTGTCGTTCTGTGTTGTGCACGTCGCTTTCGCTTGTAAATAATGCCTGCTCCCGTGATGGAATAAGAACAACTAAAAATTCAACCTGTATTTTCCAGGATTTCGGCCACGACTCTGCTATTTATTCTCAGCAAATCATTTAAATGTGTTTTTTCATTATATATATATATA
>JAOUZG010021685.1:289170-313265 GCA_026289955.1 Argiope argentata
AATCTATACTTTGGGCAAGAAATTCAGAGATGAAAAAGGATAAAAAAGGAAGGAATAAAATATAAAGTAACATATTTAATTTCTAGCTTTCTTTCATGCTTAGATCTAGGATAGATTTAAAATTGGTATTAAATCCCTGCTGCTACCGCCTTTAAGAAGATTAGACCGAAATTTACTACTTTATTACCTGCGAATAGAACTTTAGCACATGATGCTGTATCTGAGAATCAAGCGCTTTAATGTAGTACGTGTAGATGCTGCATTTAGATATCGTTTGTGGTATATTAGATTATGTATAGTTAAATCTGACAGTAAATGAGCTAGGAAATGAAGTAATGTATTTCAGATTTGAAGGAATTTCAGTAATTATCAACACTTTAGATTTGAAAATATGCTTTTCTCCCCTTGAGAATTAACCAGCAGCTGTTTTTTTTTTTTAATTTTAAATATGATTCTTATAATTTATTATAGCCGAAGCGCTTATTATTTTGCAAAAAAATATAACTTATTTGAACAACTTTAACATAAAAAAGTACATTAGCTCATTTCAAGTATCCGTTTGTAGAATATATATACACAAAAGCATACATACATATTGAAAGAACTAAACATTAATGATATCCATTTAAATTTGAATAAAAAACACTTTTTATGTTTTTTTTCATTTTGTTAAATAAAATTAAACTTTAAGACATAAAAAAATAAAATCCTCCCAAAACTAAAAAATATAGTTCACTTCGATAGATTAAATTTTTATTCCGTGCATCAAAATTATAATTTTTATAAATGTCTTCAGTGTAGGAAAATTATGAACATGTTCCTTTATAGTAAATTTTTAAAGCAAATTTCGCTCACTCTACTTATTACTTTTATCAATCGTTTGAAACGCGGTAACGGTCATTAGCATTTTTCCCACGGCAGCCTTTTAACGTTATCAGAGATACGGAGTGTCATTCTCGCTGTGACGATGATTGATTACCGTATGGCGCACATTGTAAAATCGCCAAAATTTTACATACAAAGATAAAAGTTACAATGTGGTACCCTTTTTAAGGCTTGAGCGCAAATGACACCCTCTAATGAGTTAGCTCTAATGGGATTGAGCGCAAATGACACAGAACCGAGTGAACTGTGAACCGTCGAATGAACTTCGAAATGTCGGATTCAATTTTCAAACGATTTCAATGTTTTCATTATATTACATTTCGTAAACGATGGGGAAAAAAAGATTCTTATTGTAGTCTATTCTAAGATCTCTAAAATAATTTTGCCCAAGTATTCTGATTCATTTCTACATATGGTCTGTTCTACAAAACACCCTGTGCTTTTGCGCATGCGTTAGGATCGTTTTAATTTGTCAAAATAGAGGTGAAGGGTAATACGAAAGGAGGAGATGTTTATATTTAACATTGGTGAGTAGCAGTCTTATTTATGAGCCATAAACATTACAGATGGTTGGTAGTACAGAAGGAAAAAGGTACCAATGCACAGTAAAATATTTAAGAGCATTTTTTTTATTTAATATAAGGGACATAAATATTAAATTATGAAGAATGAATAAAAAATTTCTATTCTTAAAATTTAGTAATTATATTTTTACAAAATAATAATGATCTTTTTTATATTAAAAGGCTTTTTTTATATTTCATTGAATTTTTTGTCAATATTTTAAGATTAACAACGACGGATAATTTAGAGTTTATTCTATTTAAAACATTTCATTTTCATTTAAGGAATTTTTGTAAATATGGAATAAGGAATTGCTCTTAAAATTATTAACTTTAAAATACATGATGTGGTGCAATGCATATTATTAGGAGCCGTGCAGGAAGCAACAGGACGCATGTTTTCAGGAATATATGTTTTAATAACCATATTCGCTCACTAATCAAAAACAAGATAGAACAAGACAAGACATTCACGCCCTCAGCTTAACAGAACAGCGTCATCTTCTTCTACCCACAACCCCAATGAACTATGGGATGCATACTTAATCACGCATCGCCATCTAGTATTCAAAAGAGAAGGTAAAAGTAATAATGTAACTGCTACAGTAATATATTATATATTTTGATATTAAAAACGTTAATAATGAATTTTCTATTAAAGAATATTATTATTTCTAAATACATTACATGAGATAATTACTAATATTTTCTTCGTTCTACTCCTGAAAGTTTATTACCAATTGGACTAGCCACATCAAAATGAAATTTTGAGTTAAAATAAAATGCGGTTAAAAACGACACAACACTCATATACGCGTGAAAAAAAATTTCACAGTACTTAAACTTCATTCAGAGGAAATCTTCTTTTTAGTTTTTCGAATATATATTGACTTCAAAACAAAGGTAGTTGGATGAATAAAATTTAGCATAAAAATTAAATACCTGTTGCAGACTCCTATCAAATTTTGAATCAAATCCGAAAAAGGAGTTGATCTTCTGTCGACATGTACTTTCAGAAACAGGTAAACGCAATCACTTAAGGATATCAAATTTTTTGGGTGATTTCGTGACTAGAAAGCATTTTTATGTCAAATTTTGATTTTATTCGGTTGGGAAAAAACGCGCCTGAAACTCAAATTCGGTTTTCCAATACTGCAGTACACTTCCAGGTATTCGGCCTAAGAACGAAAAAGCCGGATAGACCGGAGTTTTATTTCCGGTATTGGAGAGCATTTCTTTGCTTTCCAATACCGGAAGACAACATTTTTAATACCAAAACTCATTGTTATCATGTCAGAACATGATGTTTATTTGGAAATGAGGTTTTTGGCGTCAAAAAAAATTCGTAGATGAAAAATAAAAATGTTATTATCTGCGCGAGCATCTCGGAAAATCAGCTTTGAATAACCATCGCATTTACAAAAGCTCTGAATAAAATAAAAATAATAATAAGCTAATGACTGCAGCAAATAAAACCTAGAAAAATGTCATTTTTGAGCACGCGATTATACGAAATGAAATAAATAGGAAATGGGATTTTTTTTAAGCGATCAACGCGAGCCAAAGTGTTTTGGGATCGTTTGCGATACTAAAGTGGCTAATTGAATGAAACCATTAAAATGAATAAAAATACAATATAACTTGCACGAGCAAGTGGTGCTTGGCCGTTCAAGAAATTAGCTTCTGACATAAGCAAATCAGATTATATTTTAATCTTTATGTTATGTGTTTTCTTACTTCTTATTGAGTACTAAGCCCCCCCCCCCCATTTATCTCAAGCCAAGTAGAATATGAACGCGACCCGGTTAATTATAGAAGCAGTGGCCGGTTTTTACTCTTGCGCCAGAGTGTAATCGCTATATGACGCGTACATTCTACTCCGTTATCACCACAACATTCTTTCGGGAAATATCCATTCTGAAATCTTTACTGTGGTACACTTAAAAAAACTTGAAGCTTATTTCAAAATTTATTAATACTATACGTACTGTTCAATTATATTCAGGAACAATTGAGGCCTGTTACATAGGACCCGACTTAACTTAGTTGGGGCTTGGGGAAAAAACTTCTTTGGGACCCCCCCCCCTGCTTCACTACTTTATAATTAAGAACCTTCATTAAAGAAGGAAACGTAAAATAAAATTTTTATTCGATTTGGGGCCTTCTACTTATTTGAGGGTCCGGAGCAACTCCGTATGCCCCTGCCTTAGTGAGACCCTGCTATTACATACTGCCGAAACAATGAACAACGAACATGCTCTTTTCACGTTATAATTTGAATTTTGTACACCGTGCGTACAAGAATCGTAGCAGATGCCTTCTTACAATGCTTGGTACTGTTGCTGTAAGGACTCGATCCTGTCCGATCAAATAAGAGGGTAGTGTTTAAAGACAGTTTCTTTATTTACAGCATTATGTACATAAGAACAAGTCGTTCTCATCTAGGTTAATATGATTGGTAATATTTACTTCACAGTTGAAAGTTATACGTGAATTGTTCCTCGATTAATTTCGGAGGAACAATTTCATAAGAAAAACTAACGGGCGATTAGCGCATCAGGCTACTGCAGGGGCAGCTCAAGGAGTCCACCAATCTTCAACAGGTGGATCTTAACTCATAAGCCCGAATCACGCGAAGCTTCTCGCACCTTTCCTCAAAACGATTCCCTCTCGTCCTCATTTTCCGGAAATCTCGCATTTTATTTTCTTTGAAAACTCCACCTCTCATTTTCACATTGGTGCACCTGAGCTCCCTGTTACGCAATAGTTGTTCAGAAAAAACCTCAAGGGTCTCTAGTCGACCGTGAGAATGTCTTTTAATGATCCACACTCGTAACTGATCCTTCACAAAAATAAGTAAATAAAAAAAAATGTACATCCGAAAGGTTTGTCACTCCTTCCCTTTTGAAGATACGATTTATTTCCTTGGAACGACAAAAAACGCACGTGTGGCTTTTTATCAGGACTCATGTGTTGTTTTTATCATTATTGTTAAGACAGAAGAATGTGAAGAGAAAAGATTTGCCGTTGAAGATTTCGTTTATTGTCACATAAACTATTGATTCTGTCAGTAAATATTTCAAATTTCATGTTATCATGTGAGAACATGGTTATTCATAAAGCTTGTTTGCCTTTATTAATTTAAGTCATTAACCGATTTAATCAGGTTTAAAACAATCATGTGACTATCAGAATACGCATGCGTCGATATATCAAGAATCGGGTACGTGCCAGACATTTGTACCAAGTTGTAACTTTTTGTTGATGATAAGTCGCCAAATGTGACAACTTTATCGTTTTCTAATAACCCTAAAAGCAGAGAATTGATGTCTCAAAAGCGATAAATCACTAATTTTCTGTTCGTTCATTTTGTGGCTACCAAAATCTCAAACCAATAAAACATCATGTTATCGCATGATAAAAATATTTTTAAAAAATAAATTGTAACAACGTTGCCATTGATTTAAGCTTTTGAATGAAAAATTAAGTTTATATTTTTAAATGATTTTGTTCGTGATGAATCGCCATATGTGGCAACCTTCTGCATTAGTTTCTAATAACCCTAAAACCGAAAAATAGATGCATCAAAAGCGATAAATCGTCAATTCGTTGCTTCTGAAACCTCAAAATAAAATATCATCATGTTCTCGCATGATAATATGACCTGAAAACAATACTTAACTCCCTTTAAATATCCGCGAATATTCACTTTTCTTTTTTTTAACTCTAGGCGTCAGTATCGAAATAGCGGTCTTTCATATCTCCTTCAAAAATGTTTTGCATGTCGGGCACTATTGACTTTCAAAGATCTGAAAATACCGCGTGAAAAACGGCCGCCCCGATCATTTATTCATAGATGGCAATCGCTCAATAATTAACCCCTAATGCGGAAAACGATGTCATGATGATGGTGGGCCCACCCGGCTTTTAGAGGAAGTCGCTAACACTCCTCATTTCCTCATCCACCCCGTACACGCACGTCATCGGTTTGTGCTGAAGCATATTGTAATGTGATGTCTGTGTTGCGAAATGTCACCCCTTCGCTTGAAATGACGCGTCTGACACTTCCGTCAAATTATGGAATCTTTAATACTTAAATCTGCGATGTCGGAAATTAAATTATTTAAGGCACAAACATCGATGAGAAATGATTTAATGTTTCAAGTGTGGTTTGATGTTTTTGATCAGTGTGGGAATTGAATTAAATAAAGATGAAAAGGAAATCTGGGCATATTGCAATGTATCAAGTCAGAACATCATTTCTTGAACGGCCAAGCACCACGTGCTCGTGCAAGTTGTATTATATTTTTATTCATTGTAATGGTTTCATTGAATGAGTCGCTTTAGTATACCAAGCGATCAAAAAAAAAACTGTCTCGCATTTATTGTTTTTTAAAAAATCTCACATTTCCTATTGATTTCATTTCATATGATCAGGTGCTCAAAATGACATTTTTCTAGGCTTCATTTGCTGTAGTCATTCACTTATTTTTTAAAAATCAGAGCTTTTGTAAATGCAATGGCAACGCGTTATTAAAAGCTGATTTATTGAGATGCTTGTGCTGATAATAAAATTTCTATTTTTCGCCTACGGATTTTTGTTGACGCCAAAAAACCTCATCCCAAAAGCATCATGTTCTGACATTATAATAAATGGGATTGTAATAGAAGTGTCATCTGATTAAAAAATTAGGAGTCGAGAGATTAAACATGTGATCTGATCTGATCTGACTTGATTTATGTTCTTATATGGCATTATTTTGAAAGGGGCCTTTAAACATAGAGTAAATTGCTAATGAAATCAGTCATTCAAGAAAATAAAAATTACGTCTTTCAAAGATATAATTGGCTAAAGAGAAACAAACGTATTTTTTAAGTAATAGCTTTTTATTCCTCTATGACTATGAAAAAAAATGCTTAATTAAAAAACGATTGTTTTGAAGTATGGTGTGTGGGAAACAAATTCTACTGGAATGTAGAAAATAGGAAATGGAGACCAAGAAAACGCTTGGTGGATTGTTGCAGATCCAAAAGAGAACTTAGTTTAGGCAGCTGCCCCGGTTTTCGTTTCTTAGTTTGGTTTCTGCCCCAGTGAGAGACAGTGGGAAAGCAAGGATTTGCTGCATTTTGGATTCAACATGCTTTAGATTCCACATGGAAAAATGAAAAGCTGTGCTACTTAAAAAATAAGTCATACCATACACTCCAACCTACCCGAAGGCACACGGAATAAATAAAAAAACTAAATGACCGGACCGTCGCAAAATAGCGCTTGCGGGTTGAGGGCCATCACCGGCCACGGTACAATCCTTCCCGTAAAAAGTGCGTCTCGTCACCGATAGGATGATCGAGACCTCAACTTATTTGTGAACCCTCCAGGGTGGAGAGATCCAACCACTATGCCGGAAACATCTCATAGTGAGGTTACTTAAAAAATAAAGTGAAGCCTGAGTTATGTACATAAACAATAAAAAATAAATAAAGTCTTCTGATATGAAAGGTTCATTCACGGAATTGGAGAGGCTGGCAAACATATTGTTATAATTAAACTTTACCATATAGTCACCGTTATTATTGAAGTATTTTTGCCGTTGATTAATTAATCTATCGAAACTGAGATAGAATCAATCAAGCTTCGAGTCGCGAAGCCACATAATGACGGCTCTTCACATTTCGGTATCGGTGCTTAACTAGATATTGTCCAAGTACTTCTTCAACAGTCTGGTGAGAGGGAAAATCGCTGGGTGTGAGATACGGATTATAAGGAAGGTGTTTTAATAAATTCCATTAAAAGGCTGTACTAAGTTACGTATGCCAAGTGTAGTTGTGTAACAACAAGATGCCTTTTGAGATTAATTCCAGTTGTTACCTGAACATTCTTTATTACACTTAACATTTCATTCACTGACCGTGTATTCTTCAACGCTATCATTTTCCAATATTTCGGGGTTCTACGCCACAATTATATTTACCGGTGACGTTTGAATGCTAATATCTTCAATTCTATCTAGTTACAGAATTTAATTCGTTTGGGAAATTTGTTCAAATGTGAGAACTTTTATTGTCTTATTTTTACCAAGTGAGAACACGATCTTTTGGTTTGGAGGTTTTGATGTCTCCGAAATTTACAGGCAAAAAATATTTTTACCAGTATTGCATAATTATTACGTATGACTCTTTGAAAGCAGATGCGTTTTCGAAAGGTTGACCTGCTTTTACCAGCTGACGAAGAACTATGGCATCTTTGGCTGTTAATTCATCTCCAAATCAGTCGAAAAAAAATAAATTCAGAAAAAATTCAATACATTTAACAGAAAAAGACTGTAGATGAATTATATAAATTTTATTAAATAATTAATACCAAAAACTTAATCAAAATTGTAATTATAAAGGGCTTAAATTATTTTATGTTAGGCAATGTATAAAAGAAATAGCCGGTTTTCTGGCACAGAGGTAACGCGTCTTCCACGCTCTCTGGGAGTCCCGGGCTCGAGTCTCGGTTAGAGCAGGGTTGTTCTTCTGTGTGCTGTCTGTGAGATATGTGAATGTGCCTCCCTGTAAAAAAAGGCCGTGCAAGCAAATGTGTGTGATTGAGCGAAGTCGGTCCTCTACCTATTTCTAGGAGCTTTGGTCCTTGCGACTAACAGAGGATGCCATCTTTCCCCATCCAGTCACGGACCTCGTCTAGCACTGCTGGCCAACAGGGGCATGCAGCGACAATGAAATAAATAATTTTTTCAAAAAAAAAATTATTCTGTATGTTTGTAAGTTAAAACGTTACGATCAACTAATGACCTGTTGTAATTACAAATTTTATTAAAGGAGGTGTATTTTATGAGTGCGATATCAATTCTTTTTCTCTCTATCTTTTTCTTTCTCTCTTTCTTTTTTTGAAGATTAATCACAAAAAGATAACGAAAGAAATAAAGGGAAAAATATTTGAGCATACACGCTCTCAGGTGCTAAATTGTATTGTAGTGTGTTTGTTGGACGGACGCCAAAATGAGGAAGATGTATTTGTGGTGAAAAACAGATTTATAGGAAGTCAAATATTTACTGAAATATAAAGCAAAGGAAGTTGTTTTCTGTACAAAGAAGAAGAAAATCTTTCTATACTGTGCTGTGAAAAATTGTTTCCGAATGAGTTTTTATCAGATTTCTTGTCTAAGAGTCAGTTTATGTTTTCTGTGACTTTTCTGTAAATTGAGCATATCTCCCATTTATTCAAAATGGCATAGTTGGATGGGCCCAAAAATGAAAAACATTTTTTTAAATAAATAAATAGAAAATAAAATAAGTGAAATTTTATGAACTGATTACTTACATTAACATACTAGCCGCCTTTAGTGCTCAGCTGATTCACCAAAATATTAATTTTTTTTTAATTTTCATGCAAGTCATTTGAATTAGGCGAGGATTGGATGGATTCATATGTTCTGAAGTTATTAATTGTAAAAAATCATAAATTAAGTAAAATGAGCGGCAGTAATCTCACAGATTCTTTCTCTGGTATTTTCTTGTACCGATATTGTCCCTCGCATAAAACTTAATTCTCTTATGCAAGGCCGTGTGTTCCATGAGTGCTCAGATTTTTATTTCCAGCATCCCGCGCACGAACATTTTAGTTCCATTGTAAAGTGAATAAAATCGAGTAAGTATTTGGTGCCTTTTTTTAAATTGATTGATTAAAATCAAAATTTGACACAGAATTCACCAATTTTGTAAGAAGATTCAATGTACCAATTTTCATTTATTTAGTCGCGTTTTCGAGTTATAATTTTTGTTTGAATACGAATAGATTGACCAACATACGGTCAACCAGCTAACGAATTTTATATAACCAGCCGCCTTAGGCGACCAGTAAGTTTATTGGGTTTTAGGCAATTAATGTTTAATATTGGAAATCTTTCTTTTAAAAAATAATTTCTCTTGTTAATATAAATAAATAAAATATATGAATCAATTTAAAACAATTCACTGCAAATGACAAAGGGTTTAATTTAATTTCAAAATATCATTAGCACACACACACACACACACGCACACATCTGTGTGTGTGTGTAATGATATTTTAAGTCTACATTAATTTTCAATTTAATTTAGCCCATAGTAACTTCATTCTATAAATATTCTCTTATTTTCTGATCCAATCCCAATTGTTTTTTTCAATTAATACAACAGAAGTTTTGTAAAATTGCTGAATCGGCTAAAAGCCGCCCAATTTCCACAGTCCGAGTGAAGGGATAAAAACTGCTGAACTAAACGAAATATTGTATGAAAGATCCCCGTGTTTCCCTTGCCCGAGTCAGTGTGTGTCGAGGAAATCTCCATCAAAATTTCATTGTTTATAAGCACTATGAAAAAATATTTTCCCTTTCAAAATCTTTTGACATTTAAAAGCAGAGAAATTTCTTTCCCTCTCTCTTTACGTTCTTCTTTTTGGCCGCTCTCTGATCGCACGTGCCTTGTCTGTGCTTTTGTAAATAAATCGTGATCTCCCAGAATGGAATAAAATGAACTTAAAAATTCAAAATGTCATCTAGCCCTTCGATACCATCTTCCATTTTCTACAAATAATAATGTTACATGTATATAATACATTCTAATTAAAAAATTCTATTAACGTTTCATTCAAAATTGATAATTGTAGACTTGTTTATGGAATGAAAATTTTTTAATCCCTTCAAGCTAATTATTATCAATTCTCCTAGTTTATTTCAAACACCATTTTTACTTCGGATATCGTATCTATTTTGGGATTCGGAAATCCGGATCAATAACCGAGTTGGATTTTAAAATGTTAGATAAGCCAAATTATCTATACTCTATTGTGATCATAACTTTATAATTCCAGCTTCCTTCAAACAGTGATATTTAGTATTTTAAAATAAACCGAACTGTTATTGAATGTATTTGGATCGAAACAGCCGTCGTTGTACAGTTTGATCTTTTTATTTTTAAATGCATTCGAACAATTCGTTTGCATAGAAACGAATTAAAATGCATTTCTTTGTCATAAAAATTAATGTCTTAATGCCCTTATCGAAAATGAATCGTAAAATGAAACGAAGCTATTTTTTGCACGAATCTTAAGCAGACGATAAACTGTATATATTGAGCAGATTGTTCTCTTAGGGAGATGGAATTTTTTTATGCACATGAATTGACATATAAATACATCAAATATCCATTAAAAAATTCTTTAAAGCAAAATATATTATTACTGTTTAATAAATTAAAAAATGCATCATGTTCAAAGATGTTAAAATTTAATTTTAAATTTTTCTCTTTTCTTTTTATCTTATTATTTTGTATACATTTATTTGAAACAAAATTGGGCATAATTTTGCAATTCTAATTAGAAGTGAATTAATTAAAAATATTTTTTTAAAATTCCTTTCAATATGCATATTATCGAGTAATCTATTTTTATTTTATTTTAGTGAAGCTTATAAATACTTTCCGTTTGGTTTTATATATTTCAAAATTCACAGTCCCCTTAATAATAAGGTTTGTATCTAGAAAGAGAATTCGGTTCCTTAGCTGTAGCACTAAGGAACATTTAAAATATGTTCGGAAATCATTATTTCCTTATTATCTACTCATTATTACTCAATGCAGTATAATTGTTTCAATGTTAGTCTTTGTTTTTCACGTTATAATAAAAAAAAAACGTTTATAATATATATATATATATATATATATATATACGAAAAGTCACTGTCTAGAGACTTAAAAATTGTAGGGAATATTGCAATTTCTTTCATTATTTGAGATTTTTTCTATTATATATCGTTAAAAAAAGATGCATATTGTTTTTGAGAAATATTAGTTTTAAAAAATAAGTTACACTCAAAAAATATTTACGAAAAAATTGAAACCTTGTTTCAAATCTGAATTTAAAATAAGTTAGAATATTTTTTCAATTCCTACTATTAGCTCACACACTTCCTATATATATATATATATAGTTCAAATTTACAATCGTTAATAAAATACTTTTTATTCATCCACTCAAGTTCAAGTAAATTTTTTAAAACTTGCAGCGGATGACATTTGATGTTAATTCAGTTTTTTAATAATATTAACTCATTAATTTTTTATTTATTAATTCAAAACTATATTTCTAGCCTTTTTAGTTGTTCTTTATAGCTTGTAATTGCTAGGTCGTTGAGTTCGCATCCCTTGTGCTACAAGTTCGAATCTGGTCTCAAAGTTCTCCTTGTCGGGAGTAATACCACTGGGGGTACTGAATCAAAAGTGATCGTTATTCGGGCCCTCAGGGGTCCGTACCCTCGGAAGCTACTGCACCCCTTCTTTCGCTGTGAAGCGGAACACGAGAACAACAATTGTGATTATTAAATAAAAATTAACTAAAATAAAAATTTTCCTAACTTCCTAAATTTTTCATAATAGCCAAACTAGGAGTTGATTTAAAAAATTGTTTTTTATATTATTTGTTTGAAAAGATTTCGCGGAATGAAATATTGCGAATTAAAAGCTCATTCTTTTTTATCATGTCCGAATTCTGTGATATTTCGACTGCATACAATGTTAAAATATCCTACAAAAAAGTGTCTTATCAGATACCAGAACTAACATTTTTAGAAATGGTTTTCTAAATTCATAATTTATTTTCTACAAGTTTTATCGATAAAATAAGTTTACCAAATACATGTATATTATTGTTCCTGCTCCAATTTGCCTCATAATGGCTGAGGTGGCGTGGCGGCTTCGGAACAGGATTATTTCGAGTTCGAGACTTGATTCCACTGAAGAACCGCCGTGTACGCGAGTCTAAATCGGTCGAGGTCAAGCGTCCTCTTACTGGTGTGGTGTGGAAGTTAAGAGAGGAGGGTGTCCGCTCAAGTGCCGTCCTCGTCAAATGACCGGGGCTCAAAATGACGAAATCAGTACCAAAATAGCCCCAGAGTTGCTTTAAAGCTGGAAGTTAATATAACTAAACTAACTTCTCTTACATTTAACTTCTCTATGCTGAAAAACATATATAATGTTGACAGAAATCGTTATTATTACTTATTTCGGAATGACAATAGTGAAATCGTAGACAGACCCTCTTACCCCCCCTCCCGCGAAGGCACATGGATTAACCGTAAAACCGAATGACCGGACCACCGCAACAGCAACATTGACGGGAACTGTGGTTGAGTCCTAATGGCCATCACCGGCCACTGTACAACCCTCCTCATAAGAAGTACGTCCCATCATCGATGGGAGGAGTCCAACCTCCATCTATTAGTATACCCACCAAAGATGGCGAGATCCAACTACCATACCGGGAGCATCTCATCCACAATTACGAGGTGCCTTCCCCCGGTTGAAATCACAATAGTGAAATATACTCAGATCCCTATAGAAATGTTTCCTATTTTATGTTTTTACGACTGAATATAATTCAACGTTTTGCAAACTAAGGGAGCTGCAATTTATTATTGGGGAAACTCCGAAGAAGGTGCTGAAATTCCATTCTGTCGAAGGAAACAACATGTAAAATGAATAAATGTCAAACAGAACGTATTCATTGAATACAAAAATAGCTTAGCTGTCGCGAAAACTATTTATTCTTAAAAATGATGTTTGCATTATCTTAAAATTCAAATCATTTTTAATTAGATCAGTTTTATTTCTGTTTTATTTTAATTTTAATTTAAAATAATACGCAATGTAAAATAGATTTGAATGTTTTGATTAAATTCAAATCCATCCATCAAAACATTTAATCGCGTGCTTTCGTCAAAGTTAAGATTAGATTAAAAAAAATATTATTTTCTTTAACCTGAACTCCTAAATAGGAATTTCATTTTCTCTTCTTTTTTCATAGTCTTTGAATAGTAGCTAATTAATAGTAGTAGCAGCAAATTAAAATGAAAAGTAAAATGAAGCAGGCATTTCATTTTTCATTTGTCTCCTAGAGTAATTTGTAACTTAACTCAGTTAATTTAATATTTTCTGTGGATTAAAAGGATTTTTTTTTCTCCATATTAACACTAGGTTTACCATGAGTTGGCATAAACCTATTTTTACCAAAGAGGTCAAAGTGACAACTTTGGGTTTGAAGTTGAAGAATATATAGTACAAAGTATATAAAATTCTAAAAAGTATAAAGTTTATAAAACTCTTAAAAGAATAAAATATATTAACTCTAATTTAAATCCAAATTAATTTAACTATCAGTTTAATTTAGCCAATAATAACTTCATTCGAAAAATATTCTCTTATTTCCTGATCCATTCCACTTGTTCTAGTTAATTAATTCAACAGAAGCTTTGTAAAATTGCTGAATTAGCTAAACGCCGGCTACTTTCCCACACTCCAAGTGAAGGGACAGAAATTTTCCAGCTTAGCACATTCTGTTAAAAGATCCCTAGAATTCCCTTGCGTGAGTATGTGCACGTACATGTGATTGACCTACGTCAAAGATCCCTATTAAAATCTAAAGGTATATATTCAGAGGGATAAAAGTTGGATGAGGTTTTCGTCATTCCATTTTGTGTTGTTATGTTGCTTGTAAATAATCCCTTCTTTCCGTGGTGCAATAAAACGAACTTAAAAATTCAACCTGCTTTCGGCCATGACTCCATTTTCTGCTTTCTACAAATAATTAATAACCAAATGATCAAAATGTACACTTTGGTAAAAATTTTCATACTCTATACATTCAACCTAAACTAAAAAATGAAAAGAATAATATTTGCGATTATATATCTTATTAACTTAAGTAAAAATTAACCATCAAGATTAAAATGAAATCTGCTATGCATATTTCAATGTATCATGCAGGAACATCATTTCTTGAACGGCCAAGCACCGCGTGCTCGTGCAAGTTAAATTATGTTTTTATTCATTTTAATTGTTTCGTCGAATGAGTCCCTTTCGTATGGCAAACGATCTAAAAAACTGTCTCGCATTGATTGTTTCAAAAAATATCCCATTTCCTATTTATTTCATTTCACATAATCACAGTTCAAAATGACATTTTTCTAGGTTTTATTTGCTGTTGTCATAAACTTATTATTATTATTTTTTGAATCAGAGTTTTTGTGAATGCAATGGTAACATTTTATTAAAAGCTGATTTTTTTGAAATGCTCGGGCAGATAATAAAATTTCAATTTTTCGCCTACGGATTTTTGTTGACGCCAAAAACTTTATCCCAAAAATAACATCATGTTCTGACATTATAATAAAAGAACGAAAAGAATAAACAACGTTTATAAAATTTAATTATAAATAAATGGAACATTAATGAAATTTTCATATATATAAATGGAAATAGTTAATAATATTTTTCGCCTACGGATTCTTGTTGACGACAAAAAAAATCTCATCCTAAAAACAATATGACATGATAATATTTAGAAAATGTTTCTTATTATAAAAAGGAAATTTTTCGCTTGTTTTGCGGGGGGGAGGGGATTCAAAATGATCACTTGATAAACCTACTGCATAAAACATAAATTAACTGTGCGAACAAACTTGAAAGCATACGCGAATAATTTTTATTAATAAAATACTTACCTGCTTGAGATACAAATAAAGATAACAATCTGGGGGGTTCAATGAATGACATCAAAACGTCCAGTTGTGGAATTCTCCAGCGGGATGACTTCTCCCCCCCCCCCACACACAAAGAGACACGGCGCATGCGCCACGGGAGGTGGGAAGGCGGTCCGTCGGATCAAGAGGATGCTGAGAAGAGGAGGCGAACCAGTTTCAGGTCACCTTGCATCCGAATCTGACGGCTTCTCTGATGGCTTCCGACTGGGGATATGAACCTCACAACGGTAAGGCAGGCTGCTTTTTTCTCTTCCGCGCATCCCTGTAGTAGTTGAAATAGGAGAAAAATGAATGTCCCTTGCCCTTCAAAATTTGACAGGTGGTTGGCAAAATGTTGTCATGGAAATGGAGGAATTTTAATATTAAAGCGGGAATGAAAACGTGTTTTTTCTCCCAATTCCATGAGTTTTGTTTAGCTTTTACGGTCAATTTTTATTTATTTTTTGGCGCATTTGTGTGTAGGGCTTTGATTTTTTGTAGTAGTTAATTGAAAAAGAGATTTAATAAAACTTTGTGGTGAAATTTTCATTATTTTATTTCTCAATTGTTTTTCTTATACATACTTTGCTAAAAATAAATGCACTTTTGTGACTTCAGATTTTAACAATAGATTTTTTTTAATTATTATTTTAGATTTAAAAATGATTAAATTTGGAATTATAAGTTCTAATGTATCGCCACTGCGAAAATTCAAATCTCAATCGCCTTTTCGATTTTTTGTGATGGAAACCAGAAAAATGTATAAAAAGACAAATAAATTTATCGATAAATTTTTATTAAAATTTATAGTATTTATTTTAAAAATATTCTGAAAATCCAGAAGAAAGTATTTTTTATTAAATTAAATTCAATAGATTTAATTTTATTTATTTAAATTTAATGAATCCTTTTTATTAAATTAAATTTAAATTAATAGTTAAAATTTAATATAAGTTAAGCTGTGTTAATTTATTATTGATTGAACTAAATATTAATTATATATTGATTTTTCTAGACTTAATTATGATTTTTTTTATGAACCTTAGTTCAAACTTTTTATCGTTTTATTTTTAGTAGTTTTTAATTCATATTTTGCTAAAAAAATGTGTGTGCTATGTTTTCATATGTTAGTAATCGATGTCTAGTATATTTTTTTAATGCTTAAATTCCTGAATGAATTTCTGAATTAAATTTCTGAGTCTTTTTATCATCCGCAAATTTTAATACAAGCTAGGGATTGTACATTAAAACAAGATTAATAATAATTTTACTTAGTAATATTTTATTTTAATTTATGTGGTTTATTTTCTTTTAAAATGATGATCACTGTTTTCATATATATTAGTTATGCTTTTATTAGAAATGCTTCTATGTGCACTGCTTACGTGATTTTATTTATTTATATATTTGAATTCATTCTACAAAAGAATTGATTGCAAATGAATTTTTTTTGTTCTTTCGCAATGTGAACCGCCGTTACGAAATTCTATTTTTAAAGTTGCATTCCAATAAAATCCCGAGACAAAACATTTAAAAAAAGGATGTCGTTAAGTTTCTCTGGCAACTCTTGTAAAAATCATACACTAATTTTTGAAATTATTATAATCATCATATTTCTGTAAGTTGCCAACTATATTTTAAAAATTAACTACTTATATTATATATAAATTAAATTGTTGTATTTATATAGATTTTTCTTAATCTAATTAATTGAAAAAATTACACTAATTTGAAAAAAAAATATTTATATAGAGAAGTAATTATATGAGTGACAGAAATAGTATTAATTTCAAAGTTTTATAAAATATGTTTACTGACAAGTATGACTTTTATTTACGAATATTATTTCAAAAGATGTTGGCATCATATTTTGAGGGAGAAAATTGCTGATTTAACATGCTATCGACCCTTTTACTTCATTTCGTTTACGCCGTTCATTATTGCATGATGAAAAATCTGGAATAAGTCTATTAGAATATGGGGGTTTTTTTCGAATAAGATTTCCTACCTTACTGTAGAAATTGCGGCAAACCTGCTACATTACGAACGCAGTTTCTAAAGTAATCATTTTTTCTAACAAAAGGATTTGAGTTAGTTTGGAATGAATTATTTTGGCACAGGAGGCTTGATTTTTCTGCAAATTTGTGAAGTTGACTAAAATATTCATTTGAAACGGTCTGGATAAGCAGCAGATAATAGTACAAATAATATATTATTGAAATAATTTCTTAATGCTACTAGAAACTTTTTAATTAATTACTATTTTTTTTTATTTGTTCAAAAAACAAGCGTATTGAGGAACAGTGATACGATAGAAAATCAGAACAGTTTGTAAAAAATGTTGCATTGAGGGTTTCGCTTGCTGTAATTGCTACTCATTTTGATGATAAAATACCATTTTTTGTATTGTTATTTTGATATAAGTTATCAAAGCTATCGTTGGAAAACAGCGTTATCGTGAAACCGTAAAATACTAATCAACCTTTTCGTTGCTTACCTCTCAATGTCATATCGGTCATTCAAATAAATTCCTTCATCGAAGCTTGATTCAAGTATGCAAATATTAAATTTTAAATGATCAAGTTATCAGATTATTTATAAAAATTCACTGAAACATGATATTTAGACAAAAAAAACTTATAAATTTGGAACTATGACGAGACTTTTCCCAATCATCAGTGTGTTTGGGAAAAAAAAGGACGAAAAGAATAAACATCGTTTATCAAATTTAATTATAAATAAATAGAGCATTTATTAAATTTTCATATAGATAAATGGAAGTAGTTATTGCAACCAAATGTAAACTTTCGAGTATGAAAACATTTATGGCCCTCCAATATCACTGAGGATTATTTCCAACTTAGCCATCTGTCATTCTTTCCGTTACTGCTTCTCATTGTCTCCTCGGTCATGCAAATTAATTTTTAAAAATCAGATTCATTTTAATAATAAATTTTTGTCCAATGGATATTTGCATTTGGATTTAACTTCTATAAAAAATACATAAATTCCTTTTAAATGCTTAAGAATAATTATTAAAGAGAATTTAACTTCGAGTCATACGTTTTGTGATGGGAGTTTTTCATGTAACGAGTATAGAAAAGGTCTTTTAATCGTTAACAAGTAATGGGGGGAAAAAGCTCCGTTAATTCCTACTAAGGTCAAAAAAGATTTTTTGTTTTATTTTAGTTACTTTTTATTAAATAATTACAATTGTTGTTGTTGTCCTCATGTTCCGCTTTATAACGGAAAGAGGGGTGCAGTAGCTTCTGAGGGTATGGACCTGTGAGCACCTGACTTCTAGCTAACACACTTAACAAGCCATTTTTACTGGGCAAACTTCATCCAAGCATCGACATATCGTAATTTAGATCCGAAACAGAGAACGATAACCTCTGACCTAGTACCCCCAGTGGTATTACTTTCGACGAGGATGCTTTCTGACCACGACCGATTTAGCGTCTGCCACACACGCTTACACGCACGCACACACACACAATCTTCAGCTGGCGGGCTCGAATTCGCAGACCACCGCCTTACCAACCAGGCTACAACGACATTACACTTATCATAAATAATTGACCAAAAAATTATACTAGCTTCCAATTTTCAACGCCATTTAAGGATTCAACACCAATTAAGGCAACAACGTAAAATGCGTGAGTTTTCTACGCCCGTAGGGGTAGCCCAATACAGATGAGAAATTTTTAATTTTCAGTATTCTGTATTATTTTAATTCGAAAGTACTTGAAATGAATATGAAAAATCGATTCATTAACAATGTTTAGTTTTAAATTCATCAAATATTAAGAAAATAAGCAGAATCACTTGAAATAATCGACCGAAAACATGTTAAACATAACCCTATTGGTTAGTGAAAAAAACAAACAAACTGAATTCATTATTGTTTGGTGATGGGAAAATGAAGATTTTTTTTGGGGGGGCTGGAAAGTTAGTTTTTAATTAATTAAAAAAAGTAAGTAATTATTATTTGAAACAATTGTATTAACATCGTATATCATCCACTGTAATATATATATATATATATATATATATATATATATATATATATATATATATATATATATATATATATATATATATATATATGAGAAAGAGAGAAAGAGTAAGCTAATAGTATTAATTGAAAAAATTAAATGAATTTGAAATTTTGTCAAATATTTACGCTTTAGGAACACGTTTTTTGAAAATATCTGGCAAAGACAACTCCAAAACGCTTGGAGTTGGACGAATGAAATTTCGTATATTGTCTTTACATTACAAAATTTGTAAGTTTCCATTAAGTTGTGGGCGAAATCTATTCAGAAGTCTGTTGTCCGACTATTCAAATATAAGCTCACATGATAACTTTAAAACAAAGCGAGCTATGTAGATTAATTTTGCAAATACCAATCAAATTTTAAACCATGTCTGACTAGGAGTTGAACGACTATCGGTTTTCACTTTCAAAAGTGGGTAAAAGCGTTGACTTAAATTTATGAAATTTGGTACATAAATATATAAAATATGATTTGTGTCATTTGTAGTTTGGTGTCAGAATTCGGTCTTAATTGATTTAGAAAAACGAATGTAAAATGCAAATTTACTTTTATATTGAGTATGAAAGAAAGTAAAATACCTTAGCACTCCAGTTTTTTGGAGTGCTACGGTATTTTACTTAATTTAATGCCGACTAAAGCATTCGAAAAGAATAATTCGCTGTAAAAAATAAGTAGAAATTTTTTTACTTTTGCCGTTTTTATAAATTTAACATTAAAATGGCATATATTGGTATTTCATCGATTTCTAACATTTGAAAAACAAAAGTATGCTTTAGCTTTAAAATTGCTATGAAGATTGTTATTTACTCATTGAAATTTCTGCTGGAAGATATATCAATTAACGAATTCAAAGTTTCAATAAATCATGAAGTAAAATAGTAGCTTTTTATAACCCTTCTTATTTGCATGGATACTTAGCTCTTGTTAAGACATCTTGTTTTTAAGAATCGCAATTTCAGATTGACAAATCCGGTTTTTTGAAGAATGTTGCCTTTTAAATAGTGCGCATCAATTCGTTAACGGGGTGTTTTCAGAATTCACAGAAATTCGTGAAGAAATAAAATTTCTCGTGACATATATTACCCAATTTCGGCGCTAAAATGCGGATAAATTCTTTCATATTTTTCCTTATCAAAACAAGCTTTCGAAATGTTCCAGTTGTCGGAATCATGTGTTAGTTGAAACACAGGTGCAGCTTTTGATTGAATGGGAATGGGTTACAGACATTACAGAGGAATTCTAACTTGGGTTTAATATATTTTTCTTTTTCTTTTCTTTAAATAATGATTTTAGTTTGCCTTTTTTGTATTAGGACTTTGAATTTGTGGTAAATGCACTTTTTAATTTTTTTAATTGATGGAATAAAATTCTTAATGCCAAAACTTAAATTTATTTTGCGGTTTTAGTGATAAAGTATTAATTTCATCATAAATTTCTTTCTTTCAAAAGTATTTTACGAAACATAAAAACGCTTAAAAAGAAGTATAAAATTTAATTTTTTCTGAATTTGTAAATTTTAAATATATTAATCAAAATTTAGAATACATTCTTACCTTGATGAATTTTATTTGAAAAGTATTAGATGGTAAATGTCCTCTGTATGATAATAAATATTAAAAGAATTTTTGAAAATCGCCATTTCTTTCAGGAAATCGCTATTAATTTTGTCTCTTAATATAATTTTCTTTTCTTTTTTCATATTTATCTGTTTTGTTAAAAATTAAAATTTTGCACATTGAAAACTTTCAAAAATTTTGGGAAAGGTATTCAAGTTTGAGCTTGATATTTTAAGGAAAAGTGCTGCTGAAAATTTCAAAAATGGAATGGGATTTCTTAGAAATGACTTGAAAAAGCTCTTGCTTGCTTTGCGCTCGAAGAAAGAGAGGGAAAATGTGGGACGCGTTTTGAATCCTAGAATTAAATTTGCTTGACTGATATTAAGTTTAACGTACATGTGTTGACAAAAATGTATGATGTCTTAGTTTCTGTATTTTATTAAAGCACAGCAGTTTTTTAAAATCTCATTTAGATTGTGACTTTGATAAATTTAAAGTTGGGTAAATATTTATAATACTATTGTACTTTATTTTACGATACATGTACTATGAAACGTGCAGGCTGCATAAGTTTATTTTTGCCTTTTAAAACAAATGCCATATTAAATGTGCCTCTTTTATTGTAAGACTTATTTTTATTACAGATGTTGTAAATTGAATAAAATCAATAATTATAGTTGCAAAAAAAAAATATATATGCTATAAATAACCAGATATTGTGAAAAAGATAATATTTAAAGTAGTTCATTGACAACCCCTTTTTTATTAGTTTTTCTTTTTCGTTCATGAAAGATAAATATAATTTTGAATATAAATTATAAACAATTAAACGATGCTTTAAATCAAATTAAATTTACCAAGTACAATTTTTGAACTTGGGAATTTAATTTTTGAAGCTAAAGTTATTTGGTCAATATATATATTTGCACTGAGGATGTGGCAACTAAATTTGATTTCTACTTATTAATTACAATTACTAAATTATGATATTCATTTTATTGAGATTAATTAAAGGTCATATTTTTAATTCTTTTAAAAAGGGAAACTATCCGGAGAAACTTTAAGAACTGACTTTAACTTACAATTTTCCTTCGTATAAATTTATTATGGAATAATGATAGTAACTAAAAGTTTATTACCCTTTTTCTACGGCATTTAATTTCCTCAGTCTTGTTACTAAACTGGAATTCGTGCCAAAATGAATTCCATTTTACTTTTTGCTAAATTCCGGCCTGGAGATTTGGATGAACTCTCCACGTATCTCTAAGTTCACATAACACATTTTTTAGAATTGTCAGTTTATTCGCTTGTTTTAAACAAAGATAACTCAAAATTGCCTTGAGTTAGATGGATGAAATTTGATATGAGGCCGTTGCATCAAACTTGTATGCTTCTATCAAATTTTGAAGACTTAATCTATTCAAAGCAAGTCTGGTTGTTCGGCTATTCAATATAAATCAGCACCATAATTACAAAACGATGACAGCTAGATTTGACATCTTAGTTTTACATACTAATCAAATTTTGAACCGGTGTATAGTTGTAGAATGATGTAAACGGGATAACTCTAAACAATAAAGCTCTTAAATATATTAAAATTTTAATGCGATTTTGTAACTACAAATGGAATTCTGTGTCAATTTTTGTTTCAATCGGTTTGGAAAACGCTTCTAAAACACAAATTAGACCTTCGAACACTATAAATCACATGTCGAATGTCAATCGCCAAAATATTAACCAAGGATCACACAATAATACAGTGAAAAGGCTAAATTCACACCAAACGTTGATATTTGGTACTTAGTATGCTAATGCCATGCATCGCATTCTTTATATTACCCAAGGTCCATATTTTTCTGCAGGAGATTGCGGATAACAATATACAAAAAAAGTTTTACGAAGAACAGTTTTGTGGTTTAGTTTAGTTTATTTATTATATTAATATTAGTTTAGTTATGTTAATGCTCCGTTGTAAAGCCACACCAGGGCTATTTTGGGACGAACCTCGTAATGTTGAACTACGGCCTGATGACGAGGATGACACCTGAACTAGCATCATCTTTCCATACCATACGGATTTAACGTGCAACAAACCCCTTTACAAGACGGTTTTTCGGTGGAATCGGGTTTCGAGTCGACACCTTACCACCAAATCGCCGTGGCCCTCGTCTTGCTGGTTATATTTTATAATTTACTTGTCATTGTATTGATGATGATCTCGTATCCGCTTTACAACGGTAAGTGGGAGTTTGTGTGTGCAGTAGCTTCTGAGGGTATGGGCCCTTGAGCACCCGAGGGCAGAAATCTGATTTGTAGCTCATATGAAGATGACACACACATATCACATTTGCTTGCACAGCCCCTTTTTACAGGGGGGGGGCACATTCACTCACCTAACAAATAGTACACAGAATAGCAACCATGCCCTGACCGGTACTCGAACCTGGGATCCCCAGATAACGAGGAAGACGCGCTGCCTCTGTGCCAGGACTCCGGCTGTCATTGCATTGTTCACCAAAAATAATGCCTTGCATTAGCCAAATATTTTGGCACGCTGTTTTTGTTATTTCACAACTTAAATATTTAATATACCTCCTCAATACAATTTTTATCATAAACTAAATTGCATCAATTCCAGATTCACAAGTGAAGGTTTATCAGTTCAAAAGGAAGAACCTATTAATCCACCTGTGACAGAATGAGTGATACTTTCTAAAACTTTCATCCCTGCTTATCTGAATATCGAACCCACCTGTGTTACCTGGTAAAATTTTACATTTGCTTCAGTTTGCAATTGTGAAGATCATAGTCCGTCACGCAACCGTGGTTAAAATTAAACGCAGCGAAGTTCAACTAGTTTTCTCTGTTGGCTCCCGATTCTGGCGAGGATACAAAGATTTGGTTTTGCATTTTTCCTCTGGCGTCATTTTATTTATCGTTTTGCCGCTTGCGGCTGACGGTTCATTCTACGAGCAAACTTTTTGCGCCATGTTGCATTCTTAAAAAGAGATATTAAATGAACTAGTTGATTCAGTTTCATCAATCCTTCGAGCTATGGTTGAACTTTTTCTTGGACTTTCTTTTGGCGTTTCTCCAACCAGTTAATAATAAATAGCAAATGTTTTAGATAAGCAGCAGCTTAACTAAGCGAATGGTATCAAATTCTTTGTATGAATTATTTTAGAATAAGTTTTTAAATGAAATATTTTTGTGTAGATTCTTTATTATTTTAGAATCCACATTTTGTTTTGCTGAATTAGTTTTTAATTGACGGCATTTATTGTTTTCCCTTCTTAATAGTCCGATAAAAAAAACCTTAAATAATAAAAGACGAATCTTAATCTTAATAATCTAAAATTGAAAGAATTATTAGTCGTTGCTGTTTAATATAAAACCAGCATTATTCCATTAATCAATTATTTCTATAATATATATATATATATATATATATATATATATATATATATATATATA
>JAOUZG010021685.1:313824-340435 GCA_026289955.1 Argiope argentata
ATATATATATATATATATAAATCATTTTCAGGTTGTTCAAAATCTTGTTTTTATAGATTTTTTTATTTATTTATTATAATAGTATTTTATTAAATACTATACATAATTGGCGACTGTTTATGCCATGAATTGTGATTTTATTTAATATCATTTAAATTAATTATCGTTTGCTTGTAACGTGATGTTCACAATTCTCACAAATACCTTACTTTTGAACATTAAATTTGATAGATATTTAATCCATGTTATTTTAATATCTTTACAGCTATTCTTTTAATGGAGTCGAGTTGCATGATCTGACAATATCGGCTCGGATTTAAATATCCAAGTCGCCTGTGATTTTTATGCTGTATAGTCTGTTGTATTTCAAGACTATACAGCATAAGAATTGAGCATTTTCTCTAATTTTGATTCTTTATAGAAACTGCTCAATTAATTAATGAAAAATAAACGTTATACTTTTTTTTTTGAGATGTAAGGAAAAGACCAATCGAAATAGATTCTTATAGAAACCGTGCGAATAACAAACAAGCTTTATTCTTTGATTTTTTTGCAATAGAAGAAAAAAGCACCATTGAAATAGACCCTTATAGAAATTGCTCAAATAATAAATAAAAAAATAAACTTTAGTTTTTTTGAAATTGAAGAAAAATGTGCGATCTTGATAAATCTTTATAGAAACTGTTGAATTAATTAATAAAAAATAAACTTTATATTTTAGTTTTTTGCAATGGGAGAAAAAGACCGATCGAGATAGATCCTTATAGAAACCGTGGGAATAAAAAATAAGCTTTATTCTATGGTTTTTTGCAATGGAAGGAAAATGTGCCATCGAAATAGATTTTTATAGAAACTACACAATAATTAATAAAACATAAACTTTAGTTTTTTTGTAGCGGAAAAAAAAGTCGCGATCGAATATTTAAAAATTAAAAACAGAAACAATTTGAATTGCATAGCAACAATAAAAAATTTATTAAAAAAATTATAAAATATATTTTTTAAATTATTGAGTTTATGGAAAAATTGAATACTATCCTTATTAAAGTCGTTAAAATGATAGATTTTTGAATTTTAAAATGATGAAATATCATTCATGTGTAGTAATTACCATTGAAAAATGTGCCAATCTTGCTTAATTTTTAATTAAAAAAATTATTTTAATTTTGAAGTTTTAATTATATTATCAGACGTACACCTGCCGTCCATATTTATATTTGTATCAAATTTGATTGCTGTAGGTCAAAAGGTCATCTCTTGCTCTACTTAGAGCGAAAACTTCTTTTCATTTATTATAAGATGCGATAGAGATAAACAGATGCAGTGGGAAGGATGAAGTTTATGTTAATTTCATTTTATTTCTTCTTGAAAATAGTATCAGTAGAGGATTTCTCTCGTTAGAAGGAGAAACTACTGAACAAATCGAATTGTATTTTTCTCTTTCTACGTCTTTGATCACATAAAGCTCCTTATTTACATTCCTCCGCCTTCCGACTCAATTACGTTCTTTTTCCCCTTCTTTTGAAGAAGAATTTTCCAAAATTTACAAATCCCTTAAATAAGACTATTCGACATGTTTTTGTGGTTGAGGCGAATATTTAAACGCAATTCCCCCCAACTCGCTGGTTGTTAATTAATTAAATTTACCAGAAGCAAAACCAAAATTAGGTAGAAACTTTTGGATTTGTAAGCTAAATTGCTGTTTAACCAGTTAATTGTTGTTTGACAAATATACTCGTCATGGGAAAAGTACAACATTTTGCGTTAGGATGAGTTTATTCATCAGTAGTAATAAGTAGTGACAATTTTCAGTTTGAATTGCAACTCAAGAATATTCGTAAATTTCAAGTTGTTTACAAATATTTTGTGGCCAAGTCGAAATCAATGACAGTAATAAAAGATTGTTATGCGTTGTACCATCAACGCTCAACGTTGATGCGTCGCACGAGCGCGTGGTGCTTGGCCGTTCAAGAAATGATGTTCTGACACGATACATTGAAATATGCATAGCAGATTTCATTCTAATCTTTATTTCTTTCATCTTTCTTTTCGTGCAAATGCAAAAAAATGTTAGTTTAATTAAATGCAATTATTGAAATAACAACAAAAATCATTTAATTACAACATAATTTCATATTGCACTTATTCTGTGTTACTTGTCAGCGCTAAATTTTGTTGCTCAATTTAGATTACCATTTTCCGAAGAGTTCGAAATAGTTAACTGGTCAAAATACCTCTTAACATTTATTATTTATAAGTTCCTGAGGTAATATTTGCTTTCAATATGATTAGAATTACTCCAAAACGCTCAAAATCACCGGTGATTTTTGAAAATTATTTGAACTCTAATTAGTATTAAATTATTCTTTCATTCAACTTGATTTTGTAATCGATTTTCCATTTTTTTCTTTCGTTTTGATGTGTTAGTATTTCGACATTTTCTAGATTTGTATGTTTTTGATAATTATTCAACATCTCTAAATTATTTAAATGATTTCTGAGCTTAACAATTATTTACTTTATAAGTAATTTGTCAGTTGTTTTTAATTAAAACTTGACTTTGTATCGGTTATAAGAAAACTATTCTTGAATTTTGAAAAGAATATTTATTGCAAAATTCCACAACAATTATAATGATAAATAATGAATAGAAAACTTAAAAATAGACACAATTAAACATTTGTGTTTTAAGTATATATTAAAAGTGTATTTAAAAACTGTTTATATTGAATTTATTTTAAATTTAAATAATTTAAAATCCGCATTAGGAAATGCTTTAAAAATTCCTGTGTATGAAATACTAATTTTATTTGTAAATAAAATGTTTTTTTTAAAGGAGAATCAGACAGAACTAATTTAGGATTTCAGAATCCGGTGGTGTAGAAAATACGAATACTAGATGATATCTCCGAAAAGTTATTTTCTAGATTAGCCAAATTTCTGAAGATTGTTCTTCTGAATTCAAAGACAAATAGTAATAATAAAAGTTATTGAAAGGAATCGTGAATTCAAACATGTTTAGAGAAAAACATGTCATATACTCTGCTTCCACGATTTTTGATCAGCATTCAATTCCGTTCGTTATGTTGAATAATTATTGTTGAGAAAATTACTGCGTTTTGACTTGAAATCCACCCAACTATAATTGAGTTTTTGAAATTTCTTATAATTATTATCTGACATTTGATTTAAAACTGGGGCCATATTTCACGTCATTCCGTTATGTTATTATAGAATTTCAATAATTTTTTTTTAAAAAACTATATTGTATTCTGAAAAATGTAAATGTAAATTTTTATTTTTTTATTAAAATGAATTTTTGTAAATGTTTTTATGTTTAGCGACGTACTCTAAATCATTTGTTGCTTAATATTTTGCATCCTCTTATGATTTTGTTTGAATCCTTTAATAATACCGCAGAATAAGTGAGAACTTTTTTGCCGATGTCCTTATAATTTTTTGCACTGTTACTTCTAAAAAAATTGCTTTTCGTAGTTTTATACTCTATCGGATGTTTTTATTTTTATTTCACATTATATTTAAATTTCTTTTCGTGGTTTCTTTTATCTTTTTAAATTGGTATTCAACTGCTCTCATAATTTACTATTATTTAGGTTAGATCTGCTAAATCGGGAAAATATTTATCTAGAATTGCAATTGATAGATTACTAATACGTTCGTTCTAATAAAAACCGCATACATAATTAATTTGGAAAGCTTAATATTTCTGTATACATTTTTTTGGTATATTTCATGTTCTTTTATTTAAAAAAATCCGAAAGCAAGCACTGATAATTTGTTTTTACAAACATATTCAACCGTATTTTGTTCGTGTAAAAAGTTACGCCATCGTAAAGGGCAAATAAATGTATTACGACTCTGCTATGATCTGTGGTTAAGGATCGTAATATGAATTGCTTTCGTGGAAAACTACTTTGGAACTATTAAATGTGAATTATATCGCTTTGAAAACATATTTCCCTGGATTCTACTACGATTTCTTGGGAAGAAATATGCATTCAGATGCTTATAGTTAAAAAAATATTTTTCTTTCGAATCGATGGTTTTTCCCATGAAAAGTTTGTGTATTCCCGTTTAATTGGACATTATAAATATAAAAATATATCAGTCGAAAGGTTGATTTAATTGTAAAAATGACAACCAGTTTTTTTTTGTACGAAAGACTTGTATTTTCATATAACGCAATAACTAAAAATAAAGAATTTCCAATTAAATCCATTACAATTGTGTGGCAATAGATGCAAAAATAAATCTCATTTTTTAATGATTTGGCGGTTTGTCATTGTTGCAAAACACTATGATTAACGAAAATATTTAATAAAAGCATTTTAACCATTAAAACTGTTCACCTTTAAAGAAGACAGTAAATCATTTTTTTCCATCGTAGCGTGTAATATGATCATTAATTTTGCCACGATATCGTTAAAAATGTATTGAAATAAGTTTTTTTGGAAGAGAATGACAGCATGTAAATATATTTTATAAGAGATAAATGTGAATGTTATCGCTTCGAAATATTATCTAGCTTTTTCCTGTTAACTTTAAGGCATATCTGATTTTACCGTATGCTTGGCGCAGTATTGCCAAATATGGCTCTTGCGCCAATAAACCATATAAACCAAACCATACTTTTAAGGCATACCATAATATATAACTTAATATGAAGCTTCATGAAGCTCAGTGCGTAGTTTCTTAAAGAGAAGCTTGCATTCTTCTGTGTTGGATTTAATTTCGAATGTATTGACACTGGTTTCCATTTAAAGAATAGGAAAAGCATTCATTTTACTAGGGTGAGAAGCTCATTGTTCTTTACAACTTTCGTTTTAAAACCAGATACAGAAAATAAGCAAAAACAAAAGTGAAATCTACGATCACAAATTTCAAGTTATCATGTGAGAATATTATTATTTTTAAGTCATTAACTAGTTTAAACCGATTTGAAAAAACAATAATGATAAAAGCAAACTTTTAAAAACGCATCTTCTCTCAAAGAAGCATGCATAATAATGATGTAATGCTGGTAAAAGTTAGTAAAAATATTTGCGATTATAAGATGTTAATGAAAATTGTTATTTATGCTTAATTCATTGCCTACGCGATTTCGAGCTTCAATTATTCATTGCCTTCATTTATTCAAAATTTCCCAATGAAAACAACATCAGGTTCTCACATGAGAATAAAGACATTTCCTTTAAAATGGAGCAATATTTAAAAAATAAAAATTGAGGAATTAAATGTGCAGAAGATGTTACGCACTTCCCTTGGAAAAAATTATGGACTTTGGGTAAGGCAGAAATCACCTTCTTGGTATTGGCGTACAATCATTGAGAAAAATAACCTTTGATGTGAATTAGGCGTTTTTATTCAACCGAATAAATGATTCTTGTTGAATTTTTTTGGGGGGGGGATTAATCTCTGATATGGAATTAATAACGTTAAATCTGTGTTGTAAAAAAATGATACCCTTAAACAGGGGATATCTGTGACCTGCTGGTAAGGTTTAAGCTTCCTGACGAGGGGATTTCAAGCTCAAGGGCCGAATCCAACGAAGAAACGCCGTGTCAGCGACTCTGGTTCCTGTTAAATCCGTCTGGACAAACAATCTTCCCCTGTTGTGGTGTGGAAGTTTGGAGAAGGGTCAGATATCGGATTGAGGGCAAGGATCATTTATCAGATTTTCAGCTCAGATATTGTCCTCGTCATTTGACAGCGATTCGAAATTACGAAGTCCATCCCAAAATAGCTCTAGTGTAGCTTTTAAACGGAACGTCAATAGTATGACTGAAATAAACTTCATAACATTTTCTCAAAATTTGATAGAAATCTGTTAATTCGTTGTAAAAGTCATATATGACATTTCATCCGTCTAGTTTAAAACGTTTTTAAATTATTGAAGACAGTCGGACATTTTCCAAAAATATGTTTTTTAAACTCCAGCAGGTCTAAGACATGGATATTTTTTTTAATATATAAAATTCAAATGGTTTGATAGTTAAAATACTATCTCTATACTAGATATGTTTTTTTTTAAAGTTAAAATTTGGTTGGAAGGAAATTTCGGAAATGTTGCTGAAACAATATTAAATGTTGTATCGAAATAATATTTATTAAAAATATTCTTTTCTCACTGAAATTCAATAGGATAAGAACTCTCGCTATTAAAGCGCATTTTAATCAGTTTCCGCGGTTACTTAACGTTGAAAAGTCGCAGAGCCAGAGTATGGCTTTCAGTTCCAAAGCGCCTAATTAGCCATCAATAGCTCATTCTGCGGCTTCAAGTCAAAAGAGGTTGAAATCGGACGCTCGTTTCCTCGATACTAAGAATCTCAATTTCTGTTTCGTTTACGTCACATGGATGGGGATGTGTGAAAAATGGTTTCAAAATAAAGAGGTTTCTTGATCGAAATTGATTCGACGTTGAAATGTATCTTGAAGAACTGAATTACTTTCCTATTATTTAACCCGTTTGGTGTCAGCTATAAGAGATTTCTGAATTTTGTCACTGAGTGCGATTTAACTGTTCTTTATAAAGATTCACTTTTAACTCGCACATATTGAAATAAAAATAAATAGCCGTTATGACAGTTGACATCAACCAGTGGGAGTTGTTTCCCCAAAACTTTCTCGCATACTATTTAATAAGGGGGCTATCCCAAAAAATGCTATGAATAGCCTAAGCGTAGAGTCGTCAAGAATTATTATTCTTTGGCATGAAATTAGAATTTTTTCTAACCATATTGTGTGAAATAAAGCTCTTTTTTTTTGCCGATAACTTTTAAATACATGACTGCTTGTTTTGAATTTTAAAAAAGTTTCCTATAGGAAAGGAGCCATAAGTTATGCAAAATTTTTTTAAAAAAATTCCAGGTGACAATATAGTTTTTATTTAGAAAGAAGTTACATGTAGGCTGCTGGCAACGCACGGGATTGTATTTAATATAATTTTCGAACACAACATCACACATTAATCGAACGACTGCAACAGCATTTCCAATCGTAAGAATCGGGTGAACGCTGCAGCAAATTAAAAAATATAGAATTTTTTTAAAAAAATTAGTAAATGTAGAAAAATAGAATGAGCACAACAAAAAAAATTAATCGAAAATAATGAAAGTAGGCGTAACCAATACTTTCAGCAGGAAAATTATAAAGGGAAATGAACAGGAAAGATGAAATTACATTACATAAAAAAATAACGGCAATTTAAACCAAAACAAAGCGCTACCAAAAAAAAAAAATACCAACCTCGCTAAGCACCAAATGGTTGCATATTAAAGCTTAGCCCACACAACTAACCTAAAAACAATTTATTTATTACATTGTGTACCTGAAATAACAAACCTTCAAATCCTTATTCAAAATCGCTTTGCTCATTAGTCTGACCAAATTTTAAAAAAATCTAGTCAGAGACACACTGTTCAAGCGTGCATTTTTAACGCCAATTGACGCAACGCAAATACTACGTGAATTTTCTACGCCAGTTGAAATAGCGCAAAACATACTATAAATTTTAATTTCCTTTAATCTGTTTTACTTTGATTCAAGAGTACTTCAGAATGAAACCGAAAGATCGATTAATTAACAATGTTTAAAATGCATGAAACGCTAGAAGATAAATAAAATCGTTTGAAGTAATTGGTCGAAAACATGTCTAGCGTAACCTCATTGATATAAGGAAAAACAAATTGAAGTCTTATTTATTTGGCGGTGGGAAATTCAATTAACCGGAATAAATAGTAACCTATGTCCTATTCAAGATTATAATCTTTATCCAACTTCGTTCAGCTGCTCTGGCATTGCTGACTAACATCATCCATCCATCCTAACTTTCACATTCATAATAGTAGTATAGACGAACACATAAATGGCTAAAACATGGAAAACCCCGAGTTCAAATTTTTTTACAATTGAAATACTTTTTCTCTACTTCGAATTCTAAAAAGTTAAAATATAAGTTGATTTCTAGGAACTTGGTGAGGTTATTATTAACTCGAGCGTTTGTTTCTTCATTGATAACTATTTATAGAATTCTTATATCATAGCCAATATTTTTGCGGTTAAGTTTTTATGTTTGCTTGAGGAAGTCTTCTTAAATAAACTAGGAAATGAATGCAAGATACCGGCTTCCCGTCGAAGTTAAAAAAATAGGTCACGATCCGAAAAAAATAAAAAAGGGTGCAATTTCAACCGGTTTTGTCTGCATAAATGTCAAATTCAACTATGATTTCGTTTCTAAATCATATTTTATGCTGTTATAAAAGCCCTATTTTGTGAAAAATAGTCTAAGTCATTTTATCGCTATTTTTAGGAGTGTAAATAGAATCTTATAATCGACGACCATTAATAGTTTCTCCGAGTACATTGTGATTTAATGCATTAATTTTTATTTATTTAATCATACAGAAATAGTTATTATTTTGCTAATATATGTTGTAAAATGTAAGACAGTCAGAATATAGGATGAAAGAAAGAAAAGCTTTGTATTTTATTTATTTAGTGCCTCATATGTCCTTTTGAAATAAATAATTAAATTGTTGAATAAAATAGTTATAATTTTTTTGTTTAACAATTGTAACGTATTATCATATAAATGACTAAAAGAAATATGATTTAATGATTTCCTTTTAAAAAATGCCATCTCTGTAGCTGTAAAATCGTCAGTATGCTAAATATGTTATACATATCTTTCTTTTGACGTGGTCATTTTAATTTTTAGGCTAATATTGTAATTATTAATTTAAATTTGAGTCTTTGTAAGATTTAATGAAGGAAAGGTGATCTTAGAATGAATTGATTTGTTCTTATATTCTTCACCAAAAATTAATGCTAATCTAAAAAACAAAACAACTTTGTTCGTGTTTTGTTCATTTTTTTTCCAATTCCTACTATTAGCTCACACTCTCCCTATATATCATTCGTTAATAAAATACTTTTTATTCATCCAATCAAGTTCAAGTAAATATTTTTTTTAATGCAGTGGATGACATTTGATGTTAATACAGTTTTTTCTTCAATTATTAATTCTTCATTTTTTTATCAATTAATTAAAAAAAAACTTTCTTGCTAAAAATCTTCATTTCCCCATCACCAAATTTGTAACGAATTCAGTTTGTTTTTCCACACGTTAATGAGGTTAGGCTTAACATGTTTCCGGTCGATTATTTCTTAAAGTTTGATGCATTTAAAATTAAACACTGTTAATGAATCGATTTTTCGGATTCATTTTGAAGTGCTTTCGAATTAAAATAATACAGAATAAAGAATATTAGAAATTTCTAATCTTTATTTCGTTACCCCAACTGGCGTAGAAAATGCAGACATTTTGCGTTGCCACAATTGGCGTTGAAAATTAATCACTAGTATAATTTTTCATCAATTATTTACTGTAAAAATAAGACCGGGATAACCTGGTTGGTAGGGTGTTGGATTCGCATCCCGTGGGCTGCGAGTTCGAACCTGCCAGCCGAAGACTCAACGTGTGTAGTGGACGTAAAAGCTGTCGTGGTAACAAAGTTCTCCATGTGGAGAGTAATACCTCTGGGGGGGGGGTACTGGGTCAGAAGTGATTGTTCTCTGAATTTCTATATTTTAATAAGAATAGCATTCTATGTGTCTATTAAAATATTCGTTTTAAACAAAAATGTATCACATGACCGATTTATTCATGAGTCCCTAATACATTTTTTGGGATCTCTGATTTGCAGCTTTTGTTTTAATGCTTTGTTCTTGCTTGCGTACATTTTAGAATTCATTTTTTTAGTGCATCTCTTTTATTCTTGTAAACATGACTTAAATTTATTCTTTTTTTCTCGTAAACAAGCCACGAAGGAGGATTTATTAAGTTAGATAGTATACAGTATTAAGAGGCTCGATGTTGAACAAAGTAAAGCAAACATCAGAAGAGCTCTATTCAGCAACGAGAGTTGGTTACTCTAAAAAAGAGGAATTCATGTTGTAGACGCGTTTTTTTCCCCTCAACCGTTGGGAACCGAAAGTTGATACAGAACTATAAATAGAAGATACAAAATCAGATACTCAATTTGATATATTTCATTGCGTTTTTGAGTTGTCGCTTTTACATGCTCCTGAATGTACAGACTGACAGACGATCATTCCCCTTCTTAGATTCGGCTCAAAATTTGATTAGTGTCTGTTCATAGATGTGAAATTTATGTACCAAATTTTATCTATCTTGCTGCGGATAGGGGGACCTCGTAATTGAGGATGATATTTTTCTGACATGGTGGTTGGTTCTCTCCACCCTGGTAGGTGCACGAAAAGGCTGTGGTGGCGGGTCTTATTCATTACATAGATGATGGGACATACTTCCCAAGGGAAGATTTGTACCGTGGCCGCCGAGGGCCTTAGGATATAAACAAGTCCGATCAGTTAGATTTGCACTGTTGTAACGGCCTGGCCATTCAGATTTTCCCGTGTTTTAACCGGTGGTCTGAGTGGCCGGTTTAAGTTTAAAAAGTCTGCACATAGATATTAGATCTATGTACTAAATGCTATCCATCCAGTTCTCTTCGTTATGTTATGATGTTGTTTTTTCTTATGGTACTTGACAAGCTGGTTGAGGTAATCAGCGTCTCTTGTTTTGTAGTAGCGCCAACTAGGGCCAAGAGTATGATTTTTGCCACTCATTCATCACATTCGTTTGCATAGCCCCTTTTTACAAGGGGGGGGGCACATCCACACTACTCAAAGATAGCACGCAGAACAATCATGCCCGGATCGGGACTCGAATTCGGAACGTCCAGATGATGGGAAAGACGGGCTAACCCTATGCCAGGACGCCGCCAATTCGTTATGTTATAGTCTGTATAAAGAAGCTTGACCTTGATTTGAAAACCTCGATTTTTTTTATCTCAGTGTGTTTCCTTACTTTTCATTTAACATCAGCATCGTTACAGGTTTAATTTCAAAAATTAAAGACCATTTTAAATCCCTTAAACTTGTTTTATTAGAGTTGAAGATCCCAAACATGTTAGATTTGATTCAAATCACTGACCACGAAATTTGTATTTAAAATATTCATATCATCAGCATATGGCGAAAAAAGTATGATTTGGCTCTGATCCTGAATTTCCCTGCTACTTCAGTTTTATCGTGTTCAAAAGACACATTCAGGGCAGACGGATTTAGAATGCATAAAATAATATCTATTAAAAGATGCCGAAATTTTGTTTGCATAGTTGGAAGCATAAACATTTATTGACATTAACAGCGCGGAGATCATTGAAACAAAACCTTGAAGATAATCTATTCATAAAAAGTTAAAATTCATAAACAAGTTTTTTTTTTTAAAAAAAAGCAGAGATCATTCTTTGAACAAATGATAATGGTTCGCATTTAATGATGTTTACACTGACAATTCAAAAGTCTGAAGTCCAACTCATTTGTTTTGATAGTTGTCAAATAATCCGTAATGAATGGCCGTAATGCATACGCACTATAAACTATAATTGTTATGTGGCATTCACAGATAGATAAGTAAATTCCAAATAATTTGGAAGATAGATGAATATCAGATACATAAAAAAATTCATAAGATAAGTAATCTCGTATAGTTTGAAAAAAAAATCTTTTATTGTTTTCGTTTTTTACAACAGGGCAATTACTGTGATTTATGAAGTATAGGATTTTAGTACTTGCGAGTTTTGAGTCATTTTTTTCTGATGTACGCACGCGCACCTACAAAATGCAATTTTGTGATTGTTAAAATACCTCTTAACCAAAATCAGGAACGGCAACTGCAAACTATAGATAATATTCTAAGAATGTGAAAAAGTAAAGAAGAAATTACAGAATAGAAACTAAATTTGAAATGCATAATTTCAAAGAAATTTTAATTTTGTTTGGTTTAATCTGTTTACTTTGTGTTGTTATTATCATGTGAGAACATGATGTTGTTTTGGGGGTGAGGTTTGTGGCGTCGACAAAAATCCGTGGTCAAAATATTGAAATTTTATTATCTGCACGAGTATCCCCCCCAAAAAAATCAGCTTTTACTAATGCGTTGCCATTGCATTTACAAAAACTCTGATTAAAAAAAATAAATAAGTGAATGACTACAGCAAATGAAGCCTAGAAAAATGTCATTTTGAGCACCTGATCATATGAAATGAAATCAATAGGAAATGTGAGATTTTTTAAAAAACAATAAATGCGAGACAGTTTTTTTTTGGATCGCTTGGAATACTAAAGTGGTTCATTCGATGAAACCATTAAAATGAATAAAAGTATAATTTAACTTGCACGAGCGCGTGGTGCTTGGCCGTTCAAGAAATGATGTTCCTGCATGATACATTGAAATATGCATAGCAGATGTCAATTTCATCTTCTTTTTTTTGTTTGATTCGATCTGTTTACTTTGTGTTGATTTTTAACTTCAAACTTAATTTACTAATGTTTTTGGTTACTTAGCATAGCTACAGCATTATCGTTTTAAAGTCTTTGATGTTATTGATTTTTATTTGATGCATTGAATTTGATTAAATGGAATAAATATTTAGTTCAGTTCTGTAATTTTCCACCACAGCTTTACTGCTTGCTTTTTAAATTCTACCATTTTTTAATTTTGAAGCTTTTGCTTTTTAGTTCTGATAAATTAATTTCAAGCTGAAATCGACGAGAAGTTTTAGAAACCCTACATCTGGTACTAGTACAGCGATTGTTGGAAGGAAAAGCAAACATCTTTCTGCCTGCGTGTGCTTTTTTACTTCTTCTGAGCTGCCATTGCTTTGCATCATGCGTAATCCGATAAACGATGTTTCGCCGGTTGTTTATTAGTACTGTAACTTCCTCGTTGGAATAATTTATTTCCTACAACACCAATCAGTTGGATGAGGGTAGATGTTATTGAATTATCGCGCATGCCCGTGGTACCGCTGCATGCTGCAAGTATCGGCTTGCAAAACGTATTCTAATTATTTGTGCACAGATTTTTATTGATTTCTTGTGATGTAAAAAAGGGAAAGTGTGATTGACCCAAAATTCCGCCTTGAGATTTTGAAGTTTCACACCACTTCATTAAGTTTGACAGTTATGTGTCTCTAAAGACGATAAGAAGGAAACGTTTTAGGCTAGATGGATGAAATAAGGTGTGTTGTCTTAATGTTATATTTGTAGATTTCGATTAAAGATCGAATGAAATAAATTTATTGGAAATTAGTTTGTATATTCATTTACCAGATCGAATGGTTAAATAAATAGATAAAATAATCCGCATCGGTATTGGAATAAAATGAACCAAAGACTTGATCATCGGTCAGTTTGCTTTCACAAAATCAACGTGATAATTCGAAAATATTCGTGATAACTCGAGTTTTTAAATAAAGGAAATTTTGTGTGCAATTTTGTTTAAAAATTGCAGTTTTATATCATTTTTTGTTGTTAAAATATTAGCTTTAATTCTTATTAGACTTTCTAAATATGTAATCGCTCTATATTTGATAGAAAAGCGATAATAGATGGATTTCGAAAATGGAAACCCGAAAACTCCTGAAGTCGCTGTTATGGTTTCCTCCTCCATTGCAATCACTTTTTTTAAAAAAAAGATTATAATTAAATTTAAAAGAGATTGACCGTATAGTTATTTATCGTTTATAGAACCAGACATTTTAAAGGATCAGTGTATGCTTATCTAAAGTGAGAGGCTTCAATTTAATTTTGGAATCCCCTTTGCATCTTGCATTAAAAAAAGTGACAATGTAAGCGTTAGAAAAGTTGTTAAGACGTCACAAGGGTTAATTAATTTTTTAGAGAAGTGTTATTTGCAAATATTAATCCATTACTTAAATTAAATTCATTTCTAATACTTTAAATAGGGTTTTAGCAGTTTGCACTGAAAATCGATACGTCGTTAATAGACATTTTTTTAAATTACGAATATGCATTTTCGACGCACTTTCAACTGATTAAAACTAGAATTTGATATAAGACTACAACTGTAGTTGATATATTGCATACCTGATTTCATATATTTAAATCATTATTATTTTCAAATTAACTGGCTTATATGCGTATAAGAGTATAGATCGACATATGATTATTCCTTTGATAGATTTGGCTCAAAATTTGATAGATGTCCATTTGATAGATGCCAAAACTGTGAACCAAATTTTATTTACCTAGTGACTACATTTTCGAATTATCGCATTTGCATATATGCAAAAGTGCAGATCAATAGATGGTCACCAACGACGTAATTTAAATACTTCTATAGACTTTTCCGATCCCGAAAGAATAATTAATTTTAAAATTATCTGTGACTGTTTGTGATAAAACTTGTATCTGTAATCCCAAAATGGATAGGATTTGACGAACAAGATTTGAAAGCCGATTCTTTCGGATGATAATTAGAAAATGGAAGGTTAAATGGATTTATACTGTCATATACTAGCGTTTTATCCCCAAATTTACAGATCTATCTGAATAAAGAAACGAAATGACTGCTCACTGCTTTTGACTGTTCGTGAACATAATAATTTAAAATTCAACTAATATAAAGGAAATTCTGTATGTTTTCCATTATTGTCCATTTGCTTTAACCCTTTATTTACTGACGGTACTAATAAGTACCATTTAAATCTGGATTATATTTTCGTTGTATGACTATTTTTGCGGATGGTATTCTAAAAAAAACACGGAGAATGCAACCCAAAGAGTAAGAAGTAAATATAAGCTAAAAATAGGAATGAAAAATATTTAATTAATCATTAGATTAATTAAGATATTTCTATTAATTAAAATTTTTTTTACTTGGGTTCTCTGGGATTATTCTATTAGAAAACTTTACTAGTGAAAAAATGAAATTGGAAAAGGGATGGCAACATAATTCAGTAGATAAAGGGTTAATTTGCAGATAGAATCAATGAGTGGAGATATTGGGTACTAGATTCTTTCACTATGCTGCGAAACCATTTTTTAAACATATTAGGTAATCCAGTAAGGTTTTGATTATACTTTATAATTTTATGGGTTTATATTTTAATGGGTGCACATGTTTCGCATGAAAAACAGAGAAAGAGCGTTTCCTTTGGCTTTGATGCGTTGACTTTGCGTGTCAAGCGGCAAAAATTATTCGGAGCATTAAAAATTGAATTTCAGAGTTTTTAAAGAAAAAAGACATATCACTTCTTGGATCTAAAGTTCGCGGCTGTTCATCTCTATTTTGGTTTTAACTTCAAAAAAAAAATTGCGGGAATGAAAAATCAGAAATTATAAACCTATATATGCAAATGGAAACAAATTTTTGTGCGTTTTTTTTCACTTAAACCATTTTATTGCGGTATAATCCTTATGCGACTTTCAAGTCACACCGGCCTATAGAATTTGCACTTCTGTGTATAAAAGCTCATATGTGATATGTGAAAGTCCATAACACGATTTGCATCTGGCGCAAGGCATAACATAGTTACCATCCGTAAACACGGTTTGGTCAGCACTGACAAAAGCACCAATCATTTCAACTGGATCGAATGGTCTCCTGTAGTTTTATTGCCAACAGTTTGCGCTGCCATTATTTTGCTATTTCGGGTGGATGAGCCTAGCAATGGTCATGAATACTGGTATTGGTTGTGTTTGCAACGTCATAGAGTTAAGATTTATGCACCGTCTCATGAAAGAAGCTATAATTTTTTTGTTAAATGTCGATAAATTAAAATGTGTCCTGAAAGTTACACGGACCCATAGAAGGTTAACTTAAAGTGAAAGTGTTACTGCGTGCACCAAAAAAACTTTATCGAAATGACTTTAGACATTCTTCCACTTTTATTTTACTAAAAATGTCAGTCATTCTGTGTTGAAAGTATCGACAAAGAATCTTTTTTAAAATCTTCGCTGTTGTTTGTGTGCAACTGTACAAAAGTGCAATCTTTATAGAGAGAATGCTTTGGGAAGACAGCTTTTGCTGATTTTTTAAATCTTTACCTTAACTTCTATAGTGTTAAAAAAATTTATATTAATTTTTAAATGCAGCAAAAAATATTAATATTTATCAGATTGAACGGAATAATTTTTTTGTAAGGAAATCGGATTTTTATATCTTCATTCAAGGTCAGGTTTGATCACAAATTTTCACTGACATGCGCAGTAACCGCATCGAAATCTTTCCCGATGTCAGAGAAGTATCCATTGGAAATAACAAAGCCTTTACTCATTCCAAAATCCCCTCTAATTGTCCATTGTTGAGCCAGACTTCTCAACGTCGAAATGCAGGAAGAACCTCTAAGAGGCCTTTTATTGGCGACAGATAATGAGCCATTCGCCGAGCGGGCCGCTGTCATTTTGACTGTTATTGAGTATCTCAAAATGTTTCAATTGGAACGCGGTGGTTGGTTTAAAATGTTTATTGGTTGCGCCTCTTTTCTTTCCCACTATTGTTATGACATTTTAAATGGAAATGTGTGCGAAGCAAAGGCAACGGTTTATTTTATTGAGGTACGAATTTTATAATGCGCTCGTTCTTCTGCTTTAATTTGTTTTCATTGTGGATTGCGCGTGACAGATTTTGTATCAATCATGTTTGCCAAATATGACGGCCTGTTTCAAGGACAGTGGAGTGAGGGGTAAATTATTGTGTTTTCCCGAGGCAGGTGGATTTAGTTTTTTTCTGTATATAGTTACAAATTTCATGAAGAAATAAAATTTTATAGATTTTTAGATAATGACCAATTTTGCCCACCATTTTGTTTGTCCAGTATATTCACTTTGTAAGTTGTTAATTAATTTATGGAATGTATTAAAAAACATTTTCATCTAGCTATTTGATGTTACTGTAAAACATGAATTAAATTGAACCCGTTTGCTGTACATTAAAGAGCAGTGCAGTAAAGTATAAAAACGATTTCTTCTCCACGTGTGTTAAGGTTTTTATATATAATTTTTTTTCTGTAAATTATAAAACCATAATGGCGTCATATATTGCTGGCTTTGTTGTGCGAAAAATATGCTCTGTAGAATTTACTTTTCATCTTATATTAAGAAACATTAAATGCAACATTAGTTATTCTAGCCTTCAGTGTTTGGGTAGGAGGAAATATTTTTCCCTTGGTAAAAATCTCAGAAGGAAACAAAGATTAAAATGAAATCTGATATGCATGTTTCAATGCATGCATATTCAATGTAACATAATTTCCTGAAACAGCCAAGCACCACATTCTCGTGCGAGTTAATTATTATTAGATTATTTTTTTATTCATTTTAATGGTTTAATTGAATGAGTCGCTTTAGTATTGCAAACGATCATAAAAAAAACTTTGTCTTGCATTGATTGTTTAAAAAAAATATCGCATTTCCTATTTATTTCATTTCATATAATCACGCACTCAAAATGAAATTTTTTAAAGTTTTATTTGCTGTAGTCATTAACTTATTTTTTTAAATCAGAGCTTTTGTAAATGTGATGGCAACGCATTATTAAAAGGCGATTTTTTGAAATACTCGTGCAGATAATGAAATTTTTTATTTTTCGCCTACGGATTTTTGATGACGCCAAAAAACTCACCCCCAAAACATCATCATGTTCTGACATGATAAAAATTATGTTAATTGTGTATCTCCGACGTAATTTTATAGTTTTTTTTCTTACTGAAAGCTTTAATATTTATTTAAATTTCGTTCGAACTTCTTTCACCATTATGATTTGTTTTTGTTATCAGTGAAGTGTATATTTAATGGGGGGGATAAAAGTTGGAGACAGAAAGACCTTGGACTATGAAGAAAAAATGTTTTTTTTTAATGAAGATTAATTCTGATGCTTAATTTTACAACGCCGCCATAGTATTTACTTAAGAAGGACGGTGACATTTATTCTTCCGACTGGACGGGAACGCGAAATACTCGTCTGAGTCGGAAAAATGCGATTGGTGACTCTCATAATAAAATGAAGACTTGGAAGCGCGAATTTTTATTGTCGTACGTATTTATTCTGATAATTTTTTTGATGCGAGTTGATGAGTTGGCAGATTCTTTTGACAGCGGAGCAGCTAATGGGATTAAGGAAGGGAGGACGCCCGCTCGTTGTCTGCTGAAGAGCTTTCCTCTCTTAAGAAGCGCTTCTTCTTTTTTCATGCCTCAGGGCTTTTCTTTTCACATATTGAATACTGCTACAATCTTCTATGGAACGCTTTTACTGGAAGGAAGATTTCCTCCCCCCCCCCTCACAACCCATCTTCAGTACCTTCTTCCAAGGATTTATTTCGAAATGTACAAGGAAATGCTTTCAATGTGTAAATTACACGTTTGCTTAGCTGGCAATAAGGAAAATTGCGATTCTGAAATGGTTCGAAGTATTGTGTTCAAATCGTAATCGTGTAATCGTTTAGGGGGTCGTTTACTGTTTTAAAATTGTATAATTAATTCTTTTTATATCTTATTTTACTGTGTGTTCACCACAAGAACACTTCGAGATAAATGTCTGTGTTTAAGGCGGTCACTAAAATAACAGGTTACTGAGCTCATTTCGCATGTATAGAAATTCTTTCAAGATTCTTATGTTGCCACGTTTAGCCCTAAATGGGCGATATTTGGTATTATTGCATTTAATTTTCGAAGAAAAAAAATCAAAAAATAATTCACTAAGCTGAAATTTATTTGAATACTCGAAGTATTGAAAATATCCGGTATTCATATTCTATGTATACAAAGGACAAGTCAAATCAAATAGAAAAACTGAATAATTATTTGTATGTCTAACTATTGCAGTACAAGAAAATAATAATATTTTAATATAAAGTAATATGTTTGTCGTTTAATATGTTTGAAAACTTTTCTAAAGTTTTATTTATATTGTTTTCTGAAGTATATACTATTTTCCGAATAAAATTATATTAATATGCAGTTAATATTAACCAAAGAAAAGCTTAATAAAGTATAAAAGTAGTAAGTTAAACGGCTAAAGCGGGTAGACGAATGATCAACACCATTTTTTTTATCGTTTCAAATTGACGCCAAGAAAAAAAGTAATCCCCAGACTTCTATCCGAGTTCTCTTATTTGAAATGGATCTTCCCTACAGAAGCTTGTTCTATAACGTCTGCCATAAGCATAGACATTTGTCGGGAAGTGTTCTCGTGATGGACGCACAATAGTTTAGGTTACACGTCTTTATTTAGTAAACGTGTCCCCCCTATATTTTCTCCAATACTTACACGATGAATCGCCTTTTATGTTTAGCTTTTTTTTTTTTTACTTTTTCGTATATGAAATATTCGCTTTGGTAGTACATATACGAAAATTGGAACTAGACAGAGAAGATTAGCATGACTCCTGCTCAAGAATGACCCGTAAAATCGAGAAGCGTTTCACATTTTTAAATCTCCCATTGATGTCTGGTGTGTTCTTCCTATGCTGCTTGTTTCATTAACCTGAGACGACCACTTCGTTGATTCTGTCTAACTAAGGGTTCATACGAGAAAAGATGTGCTCATTAATGCAAACATCTCCTCCTTCCATCTTTCCGCATACTCTTATTTCGTCGAATTAAATTCATTCTGACGCATGCGCACAAGCGCAGAGGGTTTTAGAATCCGTGAACAAACAATACGAGAGTTGGATGTCGAACTCCTTATGGGACAAACACGTTTCACCCATAAGCGCCACTTTTTGGAGGAACCTAGATGCTCCACGTGTCGTATTGAATTTATTTTAAACTTTTTCTAGCATTTATTGTTAAAAAAATATCACTTTTCCTATTTATTTCATTTCATATACATTCACGGGCTCGAAATGATATTTTTCTAGGTTTTATTTGCTGCGGTCATTAACTTACCTTAATTTTTTCCCTTAAATTTTAATGTACCTTAAATTTTTCTGTGAAGACGAATTACCATTTTTTTTTGTTAATTTTTCAATTCCTACTATTAGCTTACTCTTTCCCTATATATATATGTATAAAAAATCTTGTTCAAATTTTCAATCTTTTATAAAATACCTTTTATTCGTCCATGCAAGTTCAAGTCAAATTTTTTAATACTTGTAGTGGATGAAATTTGATGTTAAAAATAATTTTTTCAAATATTAATTCACAAATTTTTTAATAATTAATTAAAAACTAACTTTCTCACCAAAACTCTTCATTTTCCCGCCGCCAAATAAGTAACGAATTCAGATCCCCCTCCCCCCGCCAACTAATGAGGTTAGGCTTAACATGTTTTCGGCCGATTATTTCAAACGATTCTGTTTATTTTCATAATGCCTGATGCAGTTAAAATCAAACATTGTTAATGAATCGATTTTTCGGATTCATTTTGAAGTACTTTCGAATTTAAGTAATACAGAATAACGCAAATTAGATATTTCTAATCTGTATTGCGTTACCCCAACTGATGAAGAAAAAAAAAAGGCATTTTGCATTGTCAGAATTGGTTTTTAATCCTCAATTGGATTTGAAAATTCAACGCCGGTATAAATTTTTGATCAATTATTTATAGTAATTGTAATCGTTAAGCTGGAATAGTCTGGTTGGTATAGCGTTGGATTCACATTCCTTGGACTGCGAGTTCGGACACCAAAAAAGGGAATGGAAATAACCAGGAAATTCGCTTTCTATTGTGCCTATTAATATTGTGAGTCTGTCCTATTTATATACGTATTTATATAAACTGTAATTATTTAATAGAAATGAATTAAAATAATATTTTTTTGTTAACTTAAATAGGAATGGCTTTTTAAAAATTATTTTTTATATTTCTTGTTTTTTCAGTAAAATGCGGCCAAGCACAGATGTACTATTTTTATATAAAAGTTATATACAGAAATTAAAAAATCTTTTTTTGCGTTTTTAAATTATCACATGCTTGTATATACGAATAGTATTGCAGATCTGGTTCAAAATTTGGTGTATATTTTCAGTTCTATTGATTAAGGCTCTGCCAAATTTCATTCTCATAGCCTGTTGAACTTTTCAATTATCAGGTTCGTATGGACATGTAGAAATAGGCTAGGTATTTTCGTCTTTTGAAACTTAATAGAAAAGTGCAATCTTTGTGGGAAAACTGCGTAACAAATTGTATCCGTCTGTCTGGCAATGTGTTTTTCCCGAGTGCGTAGAGAAATATAATTTCGAAAATGATCTTTATGATTTCAGAGAAGTTCAAATTACTTCGAAATCATTAGTTTGTAATTTCAGTTTTGACAATTTCAATACTTACTCTTTCTGCTATTTTTTTATTTCATTCCCACATCTCGGAAAAATAAAAATGTTTTTTGATGCCTGATATTTTAAAGGCAACTTCTTTTAATCGTTAATTTTTAAAATTTACTTTTATAGCTCATCTGTGTTCTTAAAATTTTTTTTCTCCATCTAAAATTATAAATTTACTCTGAAAATCTATTAAGAAGATTATTCAAAATTAGATTTTGAGGTATTTGCTACTTATGTTTGAGCAGACCAAAAAAATATTTTTTTGCCATTTATATGTGGTAAGTCTTTACCACAACTAATTCTTTTACATTTTCAATAGTAAAATAAGTTTTCTCAAATTCGTTCGTTTGGATTTCATTACAATATCTAAGCATTGTTTTTCTTTTAAAAAATAATAATAGAGTGTTTTTTCTCTTAAAAAACACATTTGCTAAAAATAGCTCCCCTCCTCCCCCCTTCTTTCAAGGTCCTTTTGAAAAAAATGTCGAAGAAACGTTTCTTAGGAGCAAATTATACGTCTGATATGCGCGCAGTGAGAGAATTTCATTGTTAGAACTTTTATGTGGCAATCCCGGTTTTGTCAGTGCTTATCGCACTTTCAGTGAATAGAATTTCTGTCGTTTCGAAAGGCAGTTCTGTTGATTTTTCTGCATATTTAATTCTAAAAGTTAAAGGGTTAATAGGAAGAAAACAGATACAAGAAATAAGATGGTGACGGGAATTGAAGAATTAATAATTCTTTGCTAAAATCCAAAAATCTGATTCATTTTTTGTTCTAAAACGAAAAGCTATTGTGCCATATTAAGCCTTAAGCATTTAATTGGAACTGAGGAAAAAAATCTTATTAAAAGATTTTAGAATTTAATTCAACACTGCATTTAATTAAATATCAAAGGTTTATCTTTATTTAATGAATATATGTTTTGTGAACACCATTTCCTTTTTTGTTCAAAATTCTTAGTTATTTTATCAATTAGTTTAAAGGATTTAAATGTTATGAGTGACACGAATAATCAATATTGTTGTTGTAAACGCAGATGAATTTTTTTAAAGTAAAATTTAACGTATATAAAAAGAATTTAATATTTTAATCAGGGAACGATAAAAGAAATTATATCTAAAATTATTTATTTTATGGTAGCGAATTGAAAATTATTATGCCTTAGATATATGATAATTAGAGTGGAATGAGAAAATCAATTTTTAATTTATCGTTTGTGATAGAGCGAAAAAGTTGCCTTTTGGAGAAGATAAAATGAATTATGAATATGAAAAATATTAGAGTAGGTCTTGATTTGCCGCAAAGACGTTAAAAAATTTTAAAATTGAAATTTTTGCTACTTTTTTTTGCGAAATAATCAACTTTGGATTTTTGATTTGTAATAGCACAGAAAAGTTGCCTTTAATATAGATAAGATAAATAAAAAATATATAAAAATACTATAGTACATCTTGAGATGCCATGAGGATGTTAAAGTTTCATAAAACACCCATTTCGCAATTTTTTTTAAAAATAATAAAAGCTTTAAATAGGCGTTGTCATATAAATAAAAGTATGCAGAAACTTTTGCTATTGCACTAGAATGTCGCTGAGCTCCGCTGGAGCCGTTGTTATTGAGGTAAGATGGAGATTTGTTTGTGTCCGATGGCAAGGGCAGAGTCGGTTTGAAATCAGTAGCTTTGCCGAGTTCAGTTTAGCTGACCCCCACCATATAATGTGTAACTGATTTATTAATTTGTACTTGGGCGTAATCTTAATTAATGAAGACAAGAAAAATATAGGAAGGTTCTATTTTAGGAAAATTTAGTGGTTTACTTGGAGTTGAATACGCTACTGATGAATCTAGTGTTACTGTTATATTAGAAATAACCTCAAAATTGCTTCAGAGAAGTATTCTTCTGCAAGCTTGAAATTGTGACTCTTTAGTTCCCATAATAGAACAAATATGGCCCAGAACTTCTATTTCCATTGTTTCCAGAAAAAGAATTTAACAAATGATAAAAGCTTTTCATTCTAAATACAAAAATTTATTGAAGTCAAAGCAGAAAATGTTCAGATGAGTTTAATTCCAACCTCACAAAATTTAGAGAAGAAACTAGACGTTTATTTAATATTGCCGACTTGTATGAATGACAAAAAAAGTACCAGTTATTTAATAAAATTTAATAAACTATCAATGCTTTAACAGATAATTTTCTAAACTATCAATGCTTTAACAGAAAAGGTTTATAGGTAATATTGATATTGCTACCGCAAGCTTTTTGAGAAAGAAAGAAGCAGAAAAAGAATAAAGAACGATTTAAGTTTAATCAATTGGTTTTATAACGCTATTTTTGACTCTTCTTTAATGTCTTATTATTTCCTGATCCATTCCACTTTTCCTATTTAATAAATCGAATGAAGTGTTACAAAGATAATGCGTCATTGATGACTCTGCTTGCAGAGTGGATAGATAATAAATCACTGGTGTAAACAGATTCTTTCCTGCGTTTCTCTCGTCAAGGTCAAATCTATAAGAAGTCCCTTTGGAAATCTGCTCGTGTGTGACTTATGATAATATCGTAGAATATAAATCCAGTGAAACATGCTTCTTCTTTTTTTACCCTATTTTAATGCCTTTTTGCCTTCTTGTGTTTATTGTGCCGCTTTCCTGGAATGAAACGAAATTAAAACGTCAATATGTTTTTTCTCCATGATTTTGGGCCGCGATTCTGCAACCTGTTAATTCAAAATTAATATAGATTACGTTACACACACAGACACACACGTATATATTAATGATTGTGTGAAATTTCACAGTTTTCTTTAAAACAATTTATTATTTTTGATCGCAAATAGAAATTAATATTATAATAATGTAATTATTTTTTATTCTTCAGGTCCTGACACATGGCCTTCTAAGTACCCCCAGGCTGGTGGCCAGCACCAATCTCCAGTGGACATCGTGACGTCATCCATTCAGTGCAGATCTTACGACACTCCCCTCACCTGGAAATACGGGCCCGGCATCTGCAAAACCATCGTCAACACGGGCTGCGGATGGCGGGTCGATGTTCAGGGAAATAATTCGGGTGAGCCATCAATTATCAACAAATCATATATTTTCCTGTTCAGCTTATTAAAAAAAAACAGTGCATAGATGCAACTTTTTGAGATGTATGTATAGATGCAACCTTACTTGAGAACAACCACATTTTTTTTCTTTGTTGCAGGAACTTTTTAAAAGATTGTTTATTAAAATGTACAAATATAAGCCACTAAATTCAAGTGCTTGTTTATTTTTAAACCCCTATCTCCGAAAAATTAAGAAAAAAAGAAATGCAAACTGGCGCCAACCTTGGCGAAATTTTGGCATCCTATATATGATTGAGTTTGACGTAAATTATGGCAAAGTAAACCCGGCAGAGATGAAAATGAATGTCAAAATTTATTATAATAAACTTAGTTGCTTTTTATGAAACTAGTTTACTTTGGCATCCTGTTTGTTCATCCATTGATTTATGGACTATTGAATTATAAATATGAAAAGCATTATAAAAAAAAAAAAACGTTTCATCTTGTTTGTTGTTCGGTAATCTGAAAAACATGAATTCAATAGAATCAGTTTACTGCACATTTAGAAGTGCGCCAGTTGCGAAATAAAAGCGGAGGTGAAACTCCTACTGCGGAGTTAATGATTGGCAACAACACACGATAGAATGTTTTGGTGGATTAAATTCCAGCATACACTTTAAAAACATTGTTATAGATAACTTTAGGGCTACTTTTCGCCTGCTGTTTACCAACCCCAATGTTACCTTCGAATCATGTACTCGGGTTGGCTGTGTTTACTGAGGGATTGAATCTCCCCCTCTAAACAACAAAGTTACATAATAACTGAAATGTGCTATCCCAAAATTCATGTTTTCATCTGGGAACTCTATTATTTTTAAGGCATTGTTTGTTTTAATTAATTTACGTCATCAATCAGTTTAAACAGATTTGAAACAATCGTGTGACTAGAGAGTATGCATGCGTCAATATATTGAGAATCGGAAAATTGCTGGAAATTCGTGCCAAATTGTAAATTCTTTTTTGGTATTAAATAGCTAATTTTGATAACAATTACGTTTTCTAATAGCCCCAAAAGCGGAAAATGGATGCCCCAAAAGCGATAAACCAAAAATTTTCTGCCCTTTCATTTTAGGCCTTAAAAATCCCCAAAACAATACATAATGTTGCCGTGTGATAAATTTTTTTAAAAAAAATATAACAACGTTGCCATGATTTTAACCTTTTGCATTGCAAATTAAAAGTTTATTTTTAAATTATTTTTTGACGATAAATCGCCAAATGTGACAACCTTCCTCTTTATTTTTTATTCTATAAGCAAAAAATGGATGCCTCAAAAGCGATAATTCAAAAATATCAAACATAAAGAACATCATGTTCGCACATGATAATAAAATTCTTATAATATAAAGATGAAAATGCAAAATTCTAAATATATACTATGCTATCGACGAGGTTGATGCCGAATTTCAAACATAAATTTTGTAATATCGAGTCTCATATTTTTAAAGAAACGTAAAGAAATGATTTAAGATTATGTTGACGTATCTCCATGTTTTAAACTTCAATAATTCCAAAAAAACATTCCCCCCCCATTATGCTTGTCCATCTGTGACAAGATAACTCTAAAATATGTTCAGCTAGATAGATGAAATTTAGCATCTGATCTTTGCACAAAATTTAAAGATTATCAAATTTTGGACAAATACATTTAAAGGGAGTCTACCTTTTTATTCGAATACCAGCAGTACCCGCAGGTCGTTGCCCGTGACAAAGCATTCCAGAGAAAAAATTAGCTTTAAGCCTCCACCCAATATGGCATTTGTATGCTCCGCAACATCAAATAAGCATGAAAATATGCTCATCCCGCAGAATGAAATTATCAAAAAAAGCAGAATATTAGACTTACAAAGGTAAAATATGATATGTCCGTAGACAAAACACTGGCAATCATTTCGAGGTTGGATTTCCTTCTTTTCGGTATAATGAAATTTGAATCGCTGTTTAAAATTAGACGTAAACTAAGAGAAATAACGAATATGCATACTGCAGCTCTTGCTGTTTGCACATGAGCTGTTTGAGGTTTTCGCGCATGCGCTGATAAATTGAAATCGCAATTATAAAACTCCCCTTCCACAGATGGCCGTTGATCTGGAAGCTGTATTAATTATAATTATCGTGCTGTGGAAAATTATCTAAGCTTTTACAACTACCGCTTTGATCACTTCCTACAATGGGACAACAGAATCAAATGATGGCAAAGCAAAATAGTTCCGTGAGATATCATAAATATAAAATGCCTATTTTTAAATGATTTTTAGCGATAAATTGCTATATGCGACAACCTGAATTATTTTCTATAACCCTAAAAGCAATATATATATATAT